>OY735266.1:5256273-5344814 GCA_963457715.1 Argyresthia albistria | reverse complement strand
TGAACATCGTCATCATCATCATCATCGGCAGCTTGTTTCCGCCCACTGCTGAGTATAAGCCTCCTCCCTTTTGTGCCAACTTTTCCGGTCCTGTGCCAATCGAATCCAGGTGGGTTACTATTAACTCTTATAGCAGGACCTAAACCGGGCAGTTCTACTTTTTCCATACAAATTCATAACATTTTAGTATTGAAAAAGCAAAACTGCCCGGTTTAGGTCCTGCTATAAGAGTTGATAGTAACCCCTCAGGTCTTCCCCGCAATATGCGTAATGTCGTCGACCCATCTGGCTGCCGCCCCGGTCGACCCACGCTTCACGTTTCCTCTTTCGGCCACCACTCGGTCAGGGATCTACATGCACATATCTATTTCATAATCAAAAAAATGATCGATATCAGAAACTTACTAGTACAAATCGGGCAACACTGTCCTGGAGGCTGGATGGTTGGCACTGCGCAGCTTATAGGCGGACATCTGACAGCATCACATCGCACGTTTCCGTGTACACAGCCGCACATGTGGCACGACTGAAATAAGAAATAATCGAGAGGTTAAAGGTATACTATGTTTTCGGAACGGACCGTAAACTGCAACCGCAGACCTCAGGCGACACTACTGGTTTCTATGCATCTCTATGAAAATGATTCTGAGCGCGGCGGCACTGCGGTCCGCAGTCGCGTAGCATTTTCTATGGCGGTGGTGTTGCGGCGCCGCAGTTTCGCCTGCAGTTGCGGTCTGAGGTCCGTCCCGGAATCATAACTTAAGGCTAATTTCTAAGACATTTTATTTTCATAATGCACATCCTTGTAGCAAAACTTATTGACGACTGTATTCCTTCTGACTTCCTGGATACTATTTATATTTTTCCAAGAACCTAAACATCATACGTACCTACATTTACTTATCAAGAACAAGTAAGGAATTGATACCTCAGTAGCCATCCATTGTGCGCCGTCTTCGTAAAAGCGGCCTGCGTAGTAGCAGGAAGCGCTGTTTGAGAGCGAATTATCTGGAGGCGGGTTGACATGCGTCGGCAAGTAGTTGCTGGGGGTAAGCTCGTTGTCCACATTCCACGTCACAGCCGGCAGGCATGCCGGGGGCACGCTTATCTGCAGATGCACATAAGCAGGTAGGTTAATAAATATTTGAAGTAGAACGTAAAATATCAAACAAGAGTAAAACTATTTGTACGGGATGGTGCTGTATTTGGAATTTTGGATGTTTCAGAACTGATTTCTAAAACGACCCATGAAGATATAAACCTTATTATCAATATGAATGAACTAAGATATAAATGTTATTGTTATTATGATAAACCTACTTGTCGTATTATTTCTAAGACATGCATTTAGTTATCATCAAAGGTAAAACTTTAACTACACTACTTAGAAAGAAGTTACCAGTAGGTAGATACTTGAAAACTAACTACATGAAAACTAACTACATGTCGCTGGTGAAGCAGGTAGAGTTAATTATTAATTGCTTACCTCAATACTCTGTGCTCAAGCTTTGCAGCATGAAGAAAAAAAAATATACTCAATTTACTTTAGATGAGGTTAAGTCTTAGCTGAGGATGTACCAAGCACTAGCTTTCTTCATTTCTAGCACACAACAAACCTGTTGTAACCGCGTGCGCAGCAACGCTGTGGAGTTATCTGGTGCTCTAATATCTACAAAGGCGACACCGGAGTGGAGGGCCGCCAGTTCCGAGTCAGCTGGCTCCAGTACGCAGCCATCGATGCCTGGAAGAGGTCGGGTCGAGGCCCCACCTGCACCTCCAGAGTTGGTTTCCAGCCAGGCGGACCAGCCACCTTCTCCGCCGTTGATTACCACCTGGAAATTATAACATTTTTATTTTATTTATAAAAAGTGTTTAGTTTAAATTAGATGTAACGCATACGTTGGGGTTGCAGGGATCGCCGTGAGATAGGTTAATCGTGTACTAACCCCAATGCGCCGATATAGACTGCTGTATTAATAAAATGCTTCATTCATTTGAATATTCAGAGGAAAAATAACACACCTCATAATGTAATCCGCAGATAGCATCAACCGAAACCCAGGCCAGCCCTGCCAGTGGAGTCAACGTGACGGGAGCGCGAGCATCAGTTCTCCGAAGCAAAGCTGGACCATCTCCAGCCGTATCCGGGAGAGGCCTCGACATCAATCTCCCACGGAGAACCGGTGGTCCTGAAATCAAACAAAGTTTAAAACCAAATGAGGCGCTAATAGAGTCCACCATAGTGTAACTCTGATCCCAGCTCTTACCGTCATCGGTTGAGATATGCACAGCAAGCTGGTCGTCGTAGAGTGGTGGGAATATCCGAGCGGTGGGTCGAGCCAGGATTCCTGAACGGGCTTCGAGTATTTCTACTTGAGAATGTCGTTTACCCTGTTCTTCTACCAGTGTTATTTTTGGATCGGCTATGCTCAGGTATTCCATCTGCGAAAGGAATAGGTTGTAACATTTTATCGTAAATTAAACAAACTCATTTTTTTTATACTGCGTTGACCAAAAAACATAAAATGTGTCCAACCTGGATATCATAAACAAGTGATCCTTCTTTGTCAATGTACATGAAAGCCAATCCTTCTGGCGCTGGTGATGCAGGTGGTCTTTCAGTTACCAGTGGAGCATGATAGACTTCGCATGCTGCTCTCTGACCGACTGGTCCCACAATTCGTCTTTCAGGAGTTCCCACAGCCTCCACTGAGAGAACCAGTCGGCCTCGCGATAGAGAACGTAGCTCAGCTGCCGATACTGGGGTGGAGACTTCGAGGATATTCATATCAAATGATGGTTTGACGACCTTTTGTATCTGAAATGGAAACTTGATCTTCAGGATAAATCTGCAGCAGGGCTTTCAAATTCAAATCATCTTGTTTTAAGTCTTTCTCAAGACTAAGTTACTAATGTAAATTCTGTGTATTATTTGCGAATAATATAATGTGTTGCCATTACACTACCTCATCAATGATAGTCTGGTTCTTCTCAGGCACATACAAAGTAAGCCTGACGGTCTGGTCTATAGCAGCTGGCGCAAAGACACCGTTGTACAGCACTGCCAAGTGCAGGCTGGGGGCTGCACCAGCAGCTCCTGTCACCACGGCAGTTCCTCCCCACCAGCCATCTTCCTTGCTCGACTCTGGTGAGTGACGGAACTCTTCACATGACCCGAGGCCCAAGCTCGCAGGCGGATGCTCAGGCTCCAGCAAAGAAGTGAACATTTCCGTCGATAAAGCTGGGTATCTGAAACGGACAAGTTGTTTTTAAGAAAGTGCGTCCACATTACGTCGGCCCCGTAAATGACGTTTTACGATTTGTGTGAACAGATGGCTTGCATTGAGAGCATTGTCGTGACATAATGAGTAATAATAACACGGCCTTCAGATTTTAGGCTGCACGTGGCGTAATCATGTTTTCCTGTAAACGCTGTGTACGCAAATCTTTTCCTGTGCTGATTGCAAGGTTAAATGATGTGTAAAGACTAAAGATGAAGAGACTAAGCGGCCTGGTTCGTGCAGATGTTGTTGGAAGTTTCCGCAATTAATCACACAGTTGGTTAATTAGTAGATACAGCATCTGATACACGACACGTACTTACCCGTACCTACCTAAATTAGTCATCATATGTTTTCTGAATGTGTTTCAAGGCTAAACATATACTCAGCCTGTCACTTTGATCTACGGTTAGAGTCGCCAATTTATTGTTGCTGTTAGATTCAATTAGAGTATTCACTAAATCCTACCTATATTATATGGATACAATCTGTGCCTTCTTTATTTTGTTATTTTACCAATGTGGTGATCAATGTTGGTCATTTCGTAAGTACCTAAGTGGATAAAGTGAATTCTGAGTTAGCTCGAATCATTCACTGAGAACCTGAGACAACCTGACATTCAGCCTTTTGTTGAGTCTGTAGTTTGGTACATTTAGCCTCACCTGTTGATGCGACCGCTAATGGCACTCTCCATGGATGTCTGTTCGTTACCCCAGATCAGCGCCACGTAAAGTGACCCCTCTCTGAGAAGGCGTTTATATTCGCGCGGGACTCGACGCCACACTCCGCAGATCTGGTAATTAAAAGATAGGTAGGTACATTGTAGATAAAATAATGTATCCGATTTATACAGGATAGGAATTAAAGGCTATACAAAGATGACACTGAAATTATCCATTCAACCTCGGGATTCTATTGGCTCATTGCAATATCACGATGTTGATGATAATGACCGCGAAGAAAATGGTTTTTAATATATAGCAATTGAAAGTTAACAACCGCTACAATATAAAAGGGCAAAAACAGGTTTATTTGTAGGTACCTAGGTCTTAATGCCATGCTTTAAATATAAGATTTTAAAATTGATTAATTAATATCTGTTTCTCTTGCAAAACATGCACATACAATATGCAATGTACATACTTAATATTAAAGAACCTTTTAATAAATTCATTAAATAAGTACTTAGATTTGTATTATTTTAAGGTCCTTGTAAAGTGTATCAGTAATGCTTTACACAAGCTTTTGGCGTTGCAGAAGGAAATGTTTGGTCTAATCTTTATGTTGTAATGTTTGTCTGTACTGCACTGCTGTTTTGTGTATTAATAAATAAATAATATAATCGAATGACACACCAACAACGGCTCAAATATATTGGGGTAGAGTTAGATCAACCGATTGGAATGTCTGACTGAAGTCATGCGATACTCAATCAAATCCAACATAAGACTGATGTAACGAGTGATGTAGTCATCGTTTCTGAAACCTATCATCAGGTTATTGACTTGTTGGTACTGAAACTGGGTTTCGCTAAATGAAGACACATGAGGGGTCATTGAAAAAACTGATTGTAATTGTACAAATTGTCTGCATTTTTTAACTTGCTAATAAATTTAACGATAGTATCATTTATTATTGACAATCTGTTTATTTTTTCATCGTAGGATTCAAATCATGTCAAGAAAAAATATTGAAAAGGAAACAGAACCTACCAAAAATTGTTGTAGCAATAAAATATCCTAAATGTATGTAATAGTGATGTTTTTTTTACATGACATGGTAATACTTCATGATGTAACCTAGTATCGAAGGTCACAAACCTTATCCGTCTTCTCTTCATAAGTCGCGTGGATCCCTGGCGCTCTCTTGAGTTCGTGTTCTAGGAGCAACCTGCCAGCTTTGTCGAGGAACGACAGCGCCCTAGGTTTAGCTTTTGTTGAGGGTCCGAGGATCACAGACCAGTAAAGATGCCGACGGCGGAAGGTAAACCTTGCTGTGGCCACTCCTGCACCAACGGGCACACCAGTCATGTCGTCCCGACGGATGCAAAGCGGGGATCGGCCGCTGAGAAGGGCTCCAAAGTCTGAAATAATTATTTTATGGATTTGTATTTTGTGACTTTACTCAACAATGTTTGTAAGTAACCCCTGAATAATGGATGCTTGAGGCATCAAAGATAGATAGCTAGATAGAAATTTTAATAACTAATTTATTGTGATAAAGATAGACAGTGCATTTGATAGGTCCCTTTCGTATTTTTGACCGACCAAAGATAGCTCGTAGACATAGGCACTGTACCTAACCTACCCACCCACTCACTAAATACAACCAACCTGCGGCGCATTTTGCTAGAAAGTCATTTTAAACTTATTATTTTTTTGTATTGATGCAATTATTTTGATGCAAAAACTTACGTTTCAAACTGAGTTCTTCTTCCTCGTTGGTGATGATCATCGTGGGGCTGTCCTCTTGAACAACGTCGGGAGCTGTAACAAAAGAAATAAACACGTTAGTGTATGATTTTTGCCACTAAGCTCAATCTATCAAGTGAACCAATAACCTGGCATTATAGCAAAATAAGGAGATGGAGCATTTGTAAAACTGTTGATAATTCGAGTCACATTTATAACCTTTAAATGTACGATTTACGAGAAAGTAGCGATCCTGTTTATCGCGGCAATTTTTTCTTTAGACATAACGTCTAGCTAGACATCTGGCTAGACAGTTAGGATGAAAGCAATTTCCCATGTTCCACGGTCAATCGCCACTTTCACCAGCAAGACTCAGTGCAGTTTGCTCATAAAAACATCTCGCTTGATCAATTGATCAGGCACCGTTCAGTGGGGCGCCCAGTTGACCAGCTCTCAAGACCTCCCCGACCCCTCCATTCTATTTGATTGGATCAAATTTTATTCAATCGCCACAGGACGGCGGCGGGTGTCTAGACGGCGACCAGCAGAATTTGCGTTTTGCATAGCTTTCTTGTTGGGTCTGCTCTGGACGGAAATAGAGAGAGCACTGACATTTTAAGCGAACACTCTGATTGCCGATGCGCGCTCGTTAAACCCTCGTAAACCCTGTGATCACGCTTAATACTAGACATTTTGAACTTCAATTAATCCACTATGTACTTTCGAAAACTAAATATCAGACGTACAGTACAGACATCATGTATCGTAACAGTTTAAATTCGTTTCTTCGTATAACCTCCTTCCGCTTGGATCTGGCTGCTCTTATTTATGACGAATTGGATGTTCTGATGTTTTAGTGTGCTGAATTTATTGAAATTTAATGCTGCTCAGAAATATTTGAGTACCTCCACCGCTACGATATATCTGATGCAGACTGTACACGTTAGATGGAAAACTCGTTTTAGATTACAATAATTAGCTCTCAAGGGATCCACCGGGGTGACATTGAATTTATGATAGCATTATCGTAAATTAATTCATTAGTAATCCAGGGTAACTAGTTAGAAATATACAATCAAATACAGTTAGTATCTACAATGTATGAAGCTAAAGTGGGATGAACAGACCCGTTTTTACCATCTAGTTATACGTGAAGACAAATTGTGATCTAGTGTGCGCAGACAGCAGACCCTAAATTTATTGGCGCCGGCGCCAAGTAAGCGAGGGCAGTATTTGCAAGTATAACAAAGAACGGACGATTCCGTGGAGGCTGCAGGGAACCTTTGACTCGAGCGGAGCCCAGCCGGCCGTCGCCTGCGCCTGTATGGAACACACCTCGCGGCACTATGCGTAATGAATATTTATGCGCGTGCGCATTACGATCAGGCGGTCCTCCGTCGCAGCGCAGCAGCCACCGACGACGCGGGCGACTATACGACGAACGCCGCTCATTAATGTCGCTCAGCGTAAATTAAGCTTTTGAAAGCCACCTCGCTGTCGATACGTGTTAGGAATAGACCGGAGCCTTCATTCCGATTCTGCTCGCACCCTGACATCTTTTACAACCCGCCGTCTCGCCGCGGTGTAAAATAATTACCTACCAATCGTGGCCAGTTTTCCAAACGCATGATGTAACTAGGCGCCACACAGACGACCACGTTTCCAAGTTCCCACCCGGTACGTACCTTGAATAGGCGTTCAACATGATCACGAGCCGATAAATTCATTCCGATAGAGCCAAAGAAGGACAAGCGAGTGCGGGTACTGTTTCGTAGTTTGGATTCCAATTTCTCCCAAGACGGTTTCGCTCAGGAAATGGGCACAAGCGGTCGCCGCTCGTAATTTACGTTGAAGAGTTGGATGACCTCAAAATATCAGTATTTGATTATTATAATGATGCTGCTGAGTAGTAGTTAAACGTAGAGCAGCTGAAATCAAAGCGTCGTCGCGTGAAGAAGTCTGTGTACTCCTAGACGTGAAATGAAGCCACACGGGTGGAATAGCAATGTTGTTTACGTTGTAATGCCGAGGGTCATCAGTAAGTCATCACAGACAGTGCGTATTAGCGTTAAATGTTGAGGCAAACATTTTCAGACTGGCGCCACTGACGGAATCACAAAGATTATAGATAAAATAAACTGATCTTCTGATGCTATACATGGCGAGGCAGTACTCTACTAAAGAAGGTTGTGTGCGCACGAGCTTGCATACAAAAGCGGTTACGTTTTTCACCCCTTAAACCTTGTCCGATTTCACAATTATTTACATGTTTGAGATATTATGAAAAACTATGCTCGTACGTTTTGATTTTTAAGAAATATTATATGTTTTAGGAAATATCAGAACTTAACCTATATATTTAAATTATATATTATATTATTTTTAATATTATGCTCTTTCCCTGCAGAAGGTCACCTGTTAAAATATAGAAATCTTCGCCCTTCGCAGTGTCAGTATATTCTACTCCTCCAAACATTTTCTTTACATGTGGACCATAATAATCACAAGCAAATATCAATGCCAGTATGTAAGGATCTTTAGTTTCATTTATCGATAAATGCGATGCTGCAAGCATCTATTGCAAAACAAATCGTATCTATTAATTTCTGCTAATGCTATTGCAAACATGGCTTCTGAATTATTGTGCTAAAGTAATTTATTTATACTTATTCATGGGACAACATCAAGGGCCACTAGCTAGAATGCAAGTTAACGCTAAACTCGAGTAAACTTTGACTATTCCATACGTATTTTATATGGAGCCATGGTATACTATGCCCAAGGTGGCTATGTAATTCACTATAGAAATCCTAAGAATGGGGCACACAGTGTAAATCCTAAGAATGGGGCATACAGTGTAAATCCTAAGAATGGGGCACACAGTAGTGTAAATTCTGCATCATTATGTGCAGACAAAAGAAAAATGTGGCACTCAGGACACCTACACAGCAACTGTACTAAATAGGGCTGATGATAGCTGAGATTATTTATCTTAGCTTCTTCTCTTACTTCTTGGATATTCCAGCTGTTAGCATAGCAGACTATCCCTGAGTTGCAAGAAATAAATGAAAATGGGCTTTTTTGTATGGGATTTGGTCCAAGAGCCTCCATTTATGAAACATGTGCCAAACTGTATGATGAATAGTTAAATCCCACAAAAGGGCATCAAAATCGGTCCCGGAGATTTCCAGAAAAATGCCTTTAAGTTTAGTATGGAAATAGTAAAAGTTTTTTAGTCACCTGCACCAGATGGAGCCACTCTATATGTATAATTCATCGACTAGAAAGTTAAAAAATCTAGCAGTTTGATGAAATGAACATATTCTTCATAGAAAATGAGCTCCGTGGTCTAGTGGGTTTGCTTCTCACGCAGGAGATGCAGGTTCGAATCCCGGTGCCGACCAAGTACCAATGAGATAAATCATTTATCTTACATACCTATACGTTATACACTAACGGTGATGAGAAACATCGTGAGGAAACCTTCATTATCATAGCTGCGGCGATGGGCTAGCCCCCTGTCACGCAAAATGGAGTATTGAATAACTGTTACCCAGTTGTGGGCACAGTTGTGCCTCTGCCACCCCGTATGGGAAAAGGCGTGACGCTATGTGATGTTATGTAAAGTGTCTTGCTTCACAAAATAAATAAGAACTCTTTACTCCCTACTTTTTTATGATGTCATCCAGGGAAACCAAATACCTAACGTATTTTTGCCCCTAAGTGACTTTGTGGTATGAAGTGGTATCACATTGTTGTCATGACATGACATGTAAGAATCGTATATTCATTTGTATCGTGTAATATGTCGGTCGGTCAGAAGAAAGATTCGTAGCGTAAAATCAATATAATTCAATTCCTCCGGGATTGATTCTGATGATATTTTGTATTTATATAGAGAAAACTGTGCTCTATCGATTGGTGTGGGACTTTTAAGGTGGTGGAGGTTCTTGGACCACTTTAGCCCATTGTCCTTTGATAGCATATCCTCAGCGTTTGAAACGAATGACAATCCTATGAGATTCTAGTCGTCAAATCACTAAGGTGACAACCTTAAATTTCAAAATAGTTTCGTGCAGCTAATGGTTAGGGTCATAACTTCAATGTCAGCCTTCATTTCTCTGATTGTGGCCTCAGCGTCTGTACATAAAACAACAGTTTGATGACTTTGAATTTTGACACAATGGCAAAATCTTCAAAGTTAAATGTTATAATACAGGGTGTAACAGAAGGGTGTAGTCATATTTTAGGGGGTTGTTTTGGACACCATTCTGAGCAACTTTTACTATGACACCGATTTGATCAGAGCAACTTTATTTTTCATTGCTCCATACGTTTTGGTCCGAGCGGTCAGCTGATTTGTATAGGGAAGTGAAAATTAAAGTTGCTCTGATCACATTGGGTTTCATAGTGAAATTTGCTCAGACTGATGTCCGTAACAACCCCCTAAAATATGACTACACCTTTTTGTTACACCCTGTATAAGTCTCAGCACTGTATTAGTTAACTAGCACTCAATCATGTGTAATGTTGATAAAACACGTAAATAATCTTAATCTCACGTGTGATTTGCGGAAAATTTTAGCGCCTTCTCAATGCAATTTCAACCTCATCCTTTCATGGCTAGAGTTCTTTTCACCTTACAAATAATTTCCTCTTCCTCGCACACATAAGCAGATAGGTAATACCTAGGTGTTGTGACAACATACATGCTTATGTACCAACATATAAAGTTATGTAGGTACCTACCGAGGTTCAAACAAATGATTTGCCTTGGCTTAGTGCAGAAGTCAACAAGCTATGTACGTACTGTTATGAACTACTATATTATGTGGTTAGAGCAGACGCATGCAATATACACTTCATTTATATAGAGTTTTGTACCTAAAATAGTCAGTCAACCCATAGCCGCGATACTGAAAAGTTGTCTTACTTATTGTGAAAACTAATAAATCCGTGTGGTTAATTAAATAGTTTTTTTTAAAAAGACCTGCGGCACGGACCCCAAAACAAGTGGTGTCAGAAGTGGGATGCCAGAAGAAAAACCTTGCTTCGCGTAAGATCTGGCATCTAAAAGAACTCGCGGTCCCTGTCGCATCAAGAAAGGTCTGTAAAATTCAGTGCCGTGTTGCCCGACGATAAGTCTCCACCCCAGTCTCCGCCCTAGCGTGAGTCCGTGTAGCCCGCAGCATCACTGGTCACCGGTTGGTCGACAGTAAGCCTCAGCTCTCGAGCTTGAGCCTGCACTAACTTTCCCCTGGTCGACGGTCAGTCTCCACACATCCTGCTGTGCGAGCCCGCATCAGAAGAAGACAAGCAGATCATAATCATCGGTTCATCGAGTTGACTCAAACTTCATCTATATTCTTAATTTTATTCACACTTTCCAGCTCAATTCATCAAAACCAGTTTCGCAGTAATTATTGCAATACGTCGTGACTCCAACTTCAAACAGTAGCCGTCTAAGAATTCCGTAGAAATACGACACTTCCGTGTCGCCGGACACTTACCGCTACCTACCTCGCCTGTACCGACGTCACTGCTACAGCGTGACTACGCCAGTTTTGGTACTTCGGGTCACTTCCTTCTACATTCCCTGGTTCCCCGAGATGTTCCTGGTTCTCCTGTGAGTTGCTTCATCTCTTAACTTTTCTGTGAATTGTGTTTTTGTGTGTGAATTTACAGTGTTACTACGTTATTTTTACATGAACATTTTTTTTTACGTGAACATTTTTACAGGGTTTATTTTATACAATTTTACACTTTTACTTTTAAAAGTTTATTTCACAACATTCTAGCTTTGTGTGTCGCATATTCTGTCGTTCTGGATTCTAATTTTCACTCATGGTTCAACCGAAAAAGGAGGAACTTGTTGACGTAGAATCTGCCCCCGAGACTTCTGATAACTCTAGTAGCGAGGCAGAACCTGAACCGAAAGTAAAAACGCCTAAGAAAAAAATGGCTACCTCAATAACTTTGTCGGTTCTTACTAAATTCATTCGGCCCTATAATGGTGATCGAGAAACCCTCCCAGCTTTTCTCACTAACTGCGAAAACGCAATTAGTTTAGCTACTACAGAACAACAGAACGTGCTTATAAAATATATTGTATCACAGCTCGAAGGCAAGGCTCAATTAGCCTGTTGTTTAAAAAATTTTGAAAGCTGGAGTGATATCAAGTCTTTCCTGAAAACTACTTTTGGCGAAAAGAAACACTCCACGCATCTCCTTGTAGATTTGCAAAATTGCCGCCAGAAAGCCGACGAGAGCGTGACGCAATATTCATTACAAATAGAGTCGTGTTTAACTCGACTTCAATCCGACATCCATTATAGCTGTGTGGATAAGAGCGAGCTTGTGGGAAGGCTAGCTGCGATGGAGGATTTAGCCCTCAACACTTTTATGTTAGGAATGAACACCAAATTTGCACATATTGTTAGGTGCCGCAACCCCAAGACTCTTTCCGAAGCGATCACACATGCTATCGAAGAAGAGAAAATCTTCAATCTTTCCCGGATATCTCAACGAGCATCTCTACAATGCTCTTTCTGTCATCAAAGCGGTCATTCCGCTTCCGATTGTTTTAAAAAGAGAAGACAATCTAACGAAGGTCATCGTGTCCATGCGATCAATTCTCCTCCCTCTCAAAGCGGACCTTCTTCTTCAAAATTTGACAGAAATAAAAGTTGTGCCTATTGTAAGAAGGTAGGGCATCTTATTACTGAGTGTTTTAGATTGAAACGCAAAAACGGTGAGTCATCACCGCCTCCTCAAGCCAGTGTCCACACTGCGCTTGAACACTCAGACGAAATCGAAACTGATTTAAACTAAAATCGGTTCCGGTTCCGTCTCTGCCGGAGCCCAGTACTCCTATTGTAAAAGACACGTTTTATAAAAAATCTGCGCCTTTACTCCCTGAGTTTCCACCCAAGGCCAGTTCTGCTAAGCCTCCACTTAAAAAAAAGTTCACCCCTAAGGCTAGCTCAAAAAAATCTAAGACTAGCTCAACTACTACGCCTCTACTCAAAAATGAGTTCCCCCTTCAGGCTAGTTTTAATACTCTCAATGAGTCCACGAATCTCTCCCCTCAAGATAACTTGAGTTTTCCGGGGTTTACCCCTAGAGATTCTACATGTGAAGAAAGCACAGTATATACTGTTTTTAATCTCAACCCTAGGGTTTCGCTTCCTCACGTGTTTTTACAGACGAGCTGTTCACAGACACCTCTCTGTTTCTTAATCGATTCGGGTGCTTCAATTTCCATTGTGAAATTCTCAAGTTTAAATAAGCATTCCGATTTGGGACCTCAAACTATTAAAATTAAAGGTCTAAATGACGACGATTCTCATGTAGAATCTCTTGGGTCCCTTGAACTTGACTTATCCTACCGATTTTCTCAACAGAGTATAGTAGCGCTGAACTTCAATGTACACGCGATTAGCGACTCAGTGCGCTTGCCATTCGATGGCATTCTCGGTAGCGATTTTCTGGACAATTATAAAATGGATATTAAATATTCGACTAAGACTTTACAAATGCAAAAGTTCTCTATTCCATTTTCGCTTAGCAATCCCTGCTTTGTTATACCTGCTCGATCTGAAGCAGTAATTGAATGTCTTGTGTCTAATGACATTACGGAATTAGACTCTTTGCGCGAAGCGCTGATACTCGATCACACATTCTGCGAAGGCGTTTACCTTGCAAATTGTATCGTCACAGTTAAGCGGAACTATAGAGTTAATGTCTCTATTTTGAATACATTGGAAAAACCAATCGAAATCAAAGATTTCTCAGTTCGACTTACTCCTATGGATTTACCTGTCGACTCTTCTCAGAGTTCATCTCAGAATGTCTTCTCTACTTCTCATGAAGTTACCTCAAATAGAAAGCAACGCGTTCTCGATCAAATTCGTCACGAACATTTAAATTCAGAAGAGAAAAAGGTTCTTCTAGACTGTTGTACTCAGTACACAGATATATTCTATCTTGAAGGCGATCCTCTCACGTGCACAAATGCAATTCAGCATTCCATCAATACGGGTGATGCCCCTCCGATACATGTTAAATCATACCGTTTCCCCGAGGTTCATAAGCAAGAGGTTGAAAACCAAATGCAGAAGATGCTTGCTCAGAATATCATCAGACCTTCTATTTCACCTTGGAGTGCCCCAGTTTGGGTAGTTCCCAAAAAGATGGACGCCTCTGGCAAACAAAAGTGGCGCGTTGTCATTGATTATCGTCGTCTAAATGACGTTACCGTTAATGAGGTTTACCCTATTCCTTTGATCACAGACATTCTCGATCAGTTGGGTCATTCGAAGTACTTTTCAACCCTTGATTTGGTTTCAGGTTTCCATCAGATCTGTCTTAATCCTGCTGACTCAGCAAAAACAGGATTTACTGTAACTAACTCAAATGGCACTTCAGGCCACTACGAATTCGTTAGGATGCCATTCGGACTCAAAAATGCTCCTTCGACCTTCCAGAGATTGATGAATACCGTTCTATCCGGCTTACAGGGACTACATTGTTATGTTTACCTAGACGACTGTATTGTCTATTCCCATGATCTTGATTCGCACATCCAAAAGCTGCAACTCGTTTTCGACAAATTTCGGGAATTTAACCTAAAAATGCAACCCGACAAATGCGAGTTTCTGAGACGTGAAGTCTCCTACTTAGGTCACATGATTACCGATAAAGGTGTGTCTCCTAATCCCGACAAAATCAAGGCCATTTCAGAATTCCCTGTTCCTCAAAATGCCAAAGATATAAAATCTTTTCTTGGTTTAACTGGCTATTACCGCCGTTTCATAGAGAACTTCTCTAAAATCACCAAACCATTGACATGTCTTCTAAAAAAGGATATTCCTTTCATATGGTCTCAAGAACAAGAATTTGCATTCAATTCCCTCAAGGAGAAATTGATCACGGCTCCTATACTACAATATCCTGATTTTACACAGCCTTTCGTGGTCACTACTGACGCTTCTAATTACGCCGTTGGCGCAATTCTTTCTCAAGGCGAGATCGGCAACGACAAGCCCATCGCCTATGCGTCCAGAACTCTGAACAAAGCCGAAGGAAACTACTCTACTACAGAGAAAGAACTTCTAGCTATTCTTTTCGGAATTAACACCTTCCGCCCTTATTTATATGGGTATAGGTTCAAAATTGTTACTGACCATCGTCCTTTAGTCTGGCTATTTAATGCTAAAGATCCTGGGGGTCGTCTTCTACGTTGGCGCTTAAAACTAGAGGAATACGATTATGAAATCGTTTACAAACCCGGCAGAGTAAATGCGAATGCAGATGCTCTTTCCCGTAACCCTGTCAACGCCATCTCTCATTCAAACTTGAACAAATGCTCTTATGAGATCTACTTTAAAAAGCAATTCACAAAATCAGTATCAAATGATACTCAAATTCAGGAACACAATGAGCCATTACATCTTTCTAAACATAAATTAGTCGCTTGTCCGACTTCTCTAGATTTCGACTACTCTATGCCGAGTTGCGAACAATTATTATCCACAGTAGACAATTCTGCTGACTTGCTATCAGTTGAGCGCGAGCCCGAGACCGTGCTCACCGCTCATTCTACTAATAAAAAGTTTTACTTTTTATTCACCAAGGTTCATCACTACGATGAAACCTCATATAGAGTCATTTACAATCTATTAATGAAATTACGTGATGTTGTTATTGCTGAAGATCAAACAGACTTAGCAATTCCCGATTTTTCAGAACCTTTCACGAAATTAGACTATACAAAGGTTTACAATATCATTTCTTTTGTGTTTCACGGCACTAATATCAAGATTCACATTTATAAAAATCAAATTATTTACCCCTCACCCGTCGAGGTTCCCAAGGTTTTGACCGAAAATCACGGTACCACTATTGCTGGTCACCCAGGCATTCAGAGAATGTTTAACAGAATTAGAGCCACTTATTATTGGAAAGGTATGCGCTCCGACATTGAGCGATTTGTTAAAGACTGTAGTCTATGTAAAATAAATAAACCCTTACGGAAATGTAACAAGGCTCCTATGATTATAACCTCATCTAGTACCAAGCCTTTTGAGCGATTAGCTCTGGACATCGTTGGTCCTCTGCCTGAGGCTGGACTTCAAAAGTTTAAATTTATCTTGACACTTCAAGATGATTTGACCAAATTCTCCTGCGCTTACCCTATGATTGGGTCTACTACAGATGAAGTTGCGCGTAATTTGATTCACTTCTTTTCTCTCTTTGGATTCCCAAAGATGATCTTATCCGATCAAGGTACATGTTTTACCTCTGAGTTGTTTAAACAACTTACACAAATTCTTAAGGTGAAATCCCTTTATTCGACTCCTTATCATCCCCAAACAAATGGTGCGCTAGAACGCAGCCACGCTACCCTTAAAGAGTATTTAAAATCATTCGTTAACGAAAACCACAATGATTGGCATTGTTATTTAGCTACGGCTATATTGGCCTATAACACTACTCCTCACTGCACTACGCAGTTCACTCCTTTCGAGTTACTTTACGGTTACCAACCGTCTATCCCAAGTAGTGTCTACGACTCTAATAACGGTACTACTTATCAAGAGTACATTAGGGCTCTACAATATAGGATGAAATATAGTAGACAACGAGCTCTCGAAAATATACAAAAAAGTAAAGAGTCATCTAAAACATATTATGATGGTTCCACCAAGGACATTAAATACAAAGCTGGAGATTTAGTATATCTCAAACAGCATCACAGGCTCCGAAAAGCCTTATCTCCTATCTGGAAAGGGCCCTTCAAAGTTTTAAGGGTCCACGACAAAAATAACGTAACTATTTGCGTCAATCGCAAACACGTGAAATATCACGTTAATGAACTGAAACCTGGTTGAAAGCCTTTCTCATTTGTTTCAGGTTTCTCCACTTTCAAGGTTCTATATCAGAACCCGTAATACAAGAAATAGTCCATAGTCCTGGAATCTATTTCGACCCGACTTCCGTTGCATACTCTTATGATGATTACTGGAATGTGGTCACTCACGTCGAGGTCTCACATATCAAGCCTTATCTTGACAAAATTGAACAATCTATGAATAGTATTTCTTATCTTTGTAAGCAAGCTCAGAACTTAGCTTATAACGTTGATTGTAAGGATACTTTTAGCCCTTTAGAAATATTACTTAATGCTGACTTACTGAAATTCGATTCCCTATTCCATATTATCTCTCAAGAGCCTCCGACTCGCTTTAAAAGGTCCTTAGAGGTCGGCGGTGAAATATTAAAGTTTTTCTTTGGAACATTAGATGCAGATGATGCTCGCAAGTATGATGCAGCTGTTTCAGCCTGTCAACAGAATGAAAACGAAATGTTTTCCTTGATGAAAGACAACATCCATGTTGTTCAATCTACGATTAATAATTTTAATGTGTCTATCCGTAAACTTAATGATAACGAAGATAGAATTAATAAACAGATAAATAAGCTTAACATGGTCTTATCTGAAAATGCTAAAGTTAATAATAATTATATAAATGTAGCTAAAATTAATGGTTTAGTAAATATTCTTGAAAGCTCAATGTTAGCTATTTCAAATATCTTAGATACTATTTTGAATGCTATTTTATTTTCTAAGTCTAATATTTTACATCCCTATATTCTTACCCCTACTAGGTTATTTACTGAACTATCTACTAATAGCAAATCAATACAGAAAAATGTTGATTTTCCTACTCCCTTAACTCAAGATAACATTCATACTATTATTGATCTTTCCAAACTGACGTCATATTATTACAACAAGAAATTATTTTTTATCCTGCAAATACCTTTAATTAAGCTTCAGAAATTTAATGTTTATAAAATGATAGCTTTGCCTACCCCTCATGATACAAGCTTTCAGACTTATGCTCTTATTTACCCCACTAAGCTATACATGGCAGTAACGGATGATAGGTTGAATTACGCACTACTTGATGATGTCAATGTATGTAAAACTGTTAATTATGATTATATTATATGTCCTTCTGTATCCGTCTTATCAACTATTAATAACCCGTCTTGTGAAACTAAACTGTTGACTGAAGTCACTTTGTCACTTCCTGAAATATGTAATTCTAAGTTGTTATATGGTAGTATTAATTTGTGGCAAAAACTTCATGATGGAAAATGGATCTATGTTCAATCCAAACCTAATAAGCTCACTGTTAAATGTAAAGATGAAATTAATGATTATACCTTATCAGGTACCGGAATAATGTCACTAGAAAATAATTGTGTTGCATACTTTCAAACTTTACAGCTTTCACCCTCTCATGTTTTTACTTCAACCCTTCCTCGTCAACTCTCTATTGACTTTGATATTACAGAAGATGAATGCTGTAATCGTAAGATTATTAATAACACTATTGATAAGTTATCTCCTATACATTTATCTCATATTAATTTAGAATCTTTAGATGTGGTCTCCCATAAATTGGATTATTTAGAAAATCAGATAAATCAGGCACAAAGCCAATCTCATATTGTAAAATATGCATCTTATTACTCTACTGCTACTTATATTATTATTGCTGTTATTTTTGTATATTTCACTTACAAAGTCTATAGAAAATGTTTTGTAACTGATAAAAATACTTCCTGTTGCATTCAAATCTTTAATCAATGTTATAATAAGAAAATTAAAAAGGATCAAAATAAAATTAATAATTCTATTGAACTAACTGAGTTCACTGATGATGATGAATGTGACAAGAAGTCAATCAAGAGCCTTCCAGAGGCTTTACCATTTAGTGATAAGAAAACAGCATTTCAGAGATCTTCCTCTAGAAATCTTAGTAACTTTTAAGTATTGGGTATTTAGGAATACTAAGTTTTCTTATTTTGTATACTTATAGCAGTTTTCACACAGCCATCCCTTCTTTGCATTATATCGGTTTCTACCCTTCGTTTATCTTAATGATAACCTTCGTCTTATTGGGGGAGCTGTTATGAACTACTATATTATGTGGTTAGAGCAGACGCATGCAATATACACTTCATTTATATAGAGTTTTGTACCTAAAATAGTCAGTCAACCCATAGCCGCGATACTGAAAAGTTGTCTTACTTATTGTGAAAACTAATAAATCCGTGTGGTTAATTAAATAGTTTTTTTTAAAAAGACCTGCGGCACGGACCCCAAAACAGTACGTACGATTACTTAAATGCTTATAAAAGTATCATTTTTTCCTTCATGTATTTGGCGACGACGTTGCATCTTTGCAGCGCTTTGTATTCGTTATATATAACCGATTAGATTTTCTTTGATAAATTAATACAGATAAGTAAGAATGAGAACACACAAACATCTAATGTAATACAATAATGCATTAAAAAATGGTCAGGGGCGCAGCAGCGTTTCTGACACCCGAGTGCCGTGTGGAGGGAGGCGCATGGCTAACAGAATGAGAGATGAGAGCTCGCTCAAGTGCTAAGAAACCTTGGGACGCCTGTACTCATTCATAAGTTTACTAAAAACCAAAATTTTTGCTAATGGGGTCCTCACATGCACCCTATTATGTGCGAGGATGAAGATCACCTTCGCATGTGGCTCATGTAGCCACATGCGAGCCTACGACAGAGGACGTATACAGAGGACAAGCTGAAACGGTCGCGATAACCGAAATAGGTCGGGCCAAATCATCCTCATCAAAAGTTTAATAATTGAAACAAAAAGTAAAACTTTTAAAAAAACCGACTTCTACGAACTGATTGAGTTTTATATAAACTGTAACCCCCTATCCCCCCCCCTTGGGGAATTAATTTCGTAAGATCCCACCTCAGTGCTACCCTCCGCTACTTGAGGTACCCCTGTATAAAAGTTTCATGGCTCTAGGTACACCTAGGTTTAGGCTATGGGTTGCCCGCCAGCCACGCATAATAAATTGTATTTTTACCTGGTATTGAGCAGTACGGTGGTCATGTGTGGTCTTTATCATCAGTTCCACATCACAATATTATGCTTACCATGTGTATTATGAAAAACATACAATCACTATAGGTCTGCCTATAATATTTGAAGAGGTCCCTCGATTTCTCCAGGATCCCATCCTGACCTGGTGTCAAATGGGACCAATTGGAAGGTAGACCTTTAAAAAAACGGTCCATCCGTCTAGGCGCAATCGGGGCACATACATAAAAATAAAAATATCCCGACGATTGTAAACCTCCTCCTTTTGTGAAGTCGGTTAAAAGTTAAACCTCCTCCTTTTGTGAAGTCGGTTAAAAAGTATACCCAGTTCTGGCTAAATAATTTCAGATTAAACCCATTCTCAAACAAGAGCCGCGTTGAAAAATAATTAAGCTGCTAAGTGCGAGTTGAACTTGCGTTGAGAGGGTTTCGTACAACAATAAAAGGACTAACTAAAATTCAGTTTTTCATACAATTTTTGCACCTCAGATTTAAGGGGTTAGGGGGTTAAAGTTGTGGATTTCGGAGTTTTTATGGGATATGGGTGCAAACATGCTTGCATAACAAATTTAAAGTGTTTAAGACTTCGGTAAGTACCCTAGACGTTTTGATGACATGCGAATCGGTTAAACTATGTAGCATTCCTTTTTTTATTATTAGTCTTAAAAATATTGTAAAAATATATTTAAGATCCTCACATCATGCGCTTTTATTTGATGTATCACGCGGCATATTTTGTTTTTTTTTTTGTTTTTTTTTCTCATTTGGCTCTGTCTTTGGGTCACAGATATTGATATGTGTACCAATTGTCAACGTCATCGGTCCAATATGTTCCGAGTAAATTTCCTGTGACGAACGGACGGACGGACAGACGCACGAGTGATCCTGGGTTTCTCCTTCTGAGATACGAAACCCTAAAAATCAAATGGCACTAAATTCCGGATGCAATGCCAAATATCTATGAAAATATCTTTCAAGAGAGAGAAACATAATCACGTAATAGAGCGTGCAAGCATCGTCGTCGCTTGTCGCATCATCTATCACCTTGACCTCCAGACAGTGTCGTGCAGTGAAATTAGACAGTCTCGGTGGAATTCTGGATGCCTCAAAACATGCTCAAAACTAACGAACTAAACTGACAAATTGAAATCCAACTGCTTTTTATACGGTAGGCATGATTTCAGTTTCAAGCTCGCTTTTGTTTGGCGAATTGGTTTTGTTTCGCGCCTGAATGAGCGGCATGCTTTTCCGTTTACAAGTTTTACTGGTATTTATTTTACTTTAGGGACGGGGCGGCTCGTATTCTCCAAATTATTTATTTATGTAAATATGTAATTACCCTGCTTATTTCTAAAAATACCCTATTTAGCAACTACTATTTGATATTTCATTTCAGCTCCTTAAGAGAACGAGGCGCGGATTACCGTGTAAGTAAAGTAAAGCCTGACTTTCAGAGATACGCGGTGAGAATCGTGGTTATTTTCGGATAAAGATTTCAGTATAATCGGCCTAGATCAGTAGTTTTGGTGTGAAAAAGTATCAAACAACCATTCGGTCGGACACACTGTGGTGTTGGTAATTTAATTTCTAATTGGTTTACGATTATTATTATACGCTGCACACCTAAAACATACTGCCCGGTTTCTCGTAGACATTTTTTCCTCATAATTGCGCGACAGATTGTCAAACTCCGTTTAAATGTAGTTAAGTTAAGTTAAGTTTTTTAAATGTAGTTTGGGTTGCCGGAAGATTCAACTGACAGACTGTCAGCAGTTTGTCAAGATCTCCAATTCAAACCTCAGATCAATAAAACTCTTTGTTCCTCCTTCCTCCAAGTTTTCAATAAACTGTCAATGTCAACAACTCAACAGACCAACGGCAACGTGAATTTGACGTTTGTCCAAAGGATAGAGACAAAGCTATATGCTAGAGGGAAACAGTGACTGAATGAAAACAATGAAAATGAGCGAATGGGCTGTGTTACGGGTTACCACATAGAATATAAAATCAGCCGTCAACCGATTATTCCAATCATTTGCGTTCTAGAAACTCAAAGCTTGTCAACAGATCTAATTGTGACAAACCGCTGACTAATACGTCAAATTAAAATCATACGAGAAACCGGCCGTTATAATAAGTGCCACTAGCGAGAATGTAAAGAAACGCTAAACTCTAGTAACTTTTGACAACTCCATCCAATTTGCAGGTTACCAACGTTCTATATCTAATACTCATCAAGAGATAGGTTCAATCATTTTTATGAGACAAGCAACAACCTACTACCACTACTACTTGTGTTATGATATGAATTACTCATTCAGCCTTATCTCACGAAATCACTGATTATTACCAGATAACACTGAGTGCACTGAGTACACTGTACAAGTAATAAGTGTACGTTTTATACCTCAACCAGTAAGATTTTGTACTAAAATTCAGTGTAAGTACAGGCACTACAGTACAGTTACCTATAATAGTTTAAGTGTTAAGAATATGTAAACTGTAAAGCCCAAATATCACCGATGAAATATGGACATTAGATACCTACCCATATTGTATGTACCGATAGCAATACTAAGTTACAACTATTTGCTAACATAAATCTTAATACTCTTAATAGCAGTTGTTTGTAACTCTACTCTAAGCTCTACAATAAGAAATGCAACTGCCACTACCCTCAGATGACAATCTCTTCCGAAAACGTCAATAATTGAATCTCTTAGTTTTCTGCAGTCTGTGAGACCAATATTGGTCTTACAGACTACAGAAAGGCATACTTGGCAAATTATGTTTTATCTGTGTTGGACAGGGACTCCATGCGACAGTATTCTGCAATTGCAAGCTTTGAACCGTGGTCGCAGTTACAGCGCAAAGTCTATTTGGCATCGCTATAACCAGCATCGAGTGGACGACGTGTGAGCGTCGACGATGCGTGCGTCAGTCATGAATGCTGCGCGCGCGCATCGCACAGTTATGACGGAGGGCGGCCGCGACGGCCTGCGGGCCCGGCCCTCATTGCGAATTCCCGCGGCAGAGAGCGGCCTGTTCAGTCGGCTCTGTGCTAATTTATAGGTTATATTCATAATGATTGTGGCAAAGAATGTTTATGGCACAAGGCGCGGTCTCATTGTTGTCGATAGGCACGCCGCGTCGGCATTCGTGCGCCGCACACGGCCGGTATAACTGTCGCTGTGAGAATGCAGCTAAGAACGTTGGCTCCGATTCCATTACAATTTCCATAAAATATAATTTCTGTATCCTCTGCGTGCACCGCTTTTGTTTTAGCCTCGCTCCTCGCTCCTCCCAGCGTTTAATTGAACACCCACACATTCACATGAGTTGTGGGGGTCAATATGAAACGTGTGACGCAAATGGAGCGATATCCTGAGTGCATAACAAAACATACGCAGCACAGCACACCCACAACTACGCCTGACTGCGGAGCGCCTCAATTCAATTGGAGGCCATCATAATTCAGCGAAGCAAATTGAAGTTGCGCCTTTTCAGTGTCACATAAACAGGACATGCTCTGAAAACATTTACTGAAATGAAACTGGTCGTTGCTTCTTATGACCTTTAAATATACAATTGTTCTTACACTCGCGAACAATCGCTGTTCAATCTGGCTCATACCATCATGTCATGACAGACAGACATCACGTTTCGCTCGTCGTCATAAGGTTAGCTTCAATCAGAAGTGACATCATTTCAGGCGTGAATTGTTATTTATCTTAGTACCGCATAAAGAAGACCCTGAAAACATTTGACGCAACCAAAGCTGGTCGTTACTTCTCATTACTGCTTCTACCAAGTGGACCACATAGCCATGGCGAGCTTTATCATCACATCTGATTCAATCAGGGACACAATTGTACCTCGCCAAACATGACTAACATTAGCGACCGACGCAAAATATGGGATAATTCCGTTCGCATGTGTCGTCACACGCCGCTACGCCCTTGTACGGGTTCTGAACGACGCATTGTACTGCCGCGGCTGGCATTTCTTCGGCGCCCTATGCACCGCCGTTTACGGTCAACCGTTTATCCAAAAAAGTAGAACAACCGACCAACACCGCGGTGTTTACAAGACGAGCTACACTTCGGGCGCATTGTCCCGTGGTGAAACGTATTTTGCATTTCACGCCTCCTGCCGCGCCGCCGCCGCCGACCTAACTAAAGGGACGCGCCGCCGGACCGTGTTTTGCATTTCACAAGAGAAGTCGGGGCTAGACATCGCTTTTATCAGCCTGTCGGTTAGCCCCGATGAAAACGTGTACAAAGACAGCTTCACGGCAATAGAGGCTACACGTACTTACTGTTTTCTAAACGTAAAGCGCATAAACACTTCCTGCAAGACGGACATTGAGGTTGGTATTATATGAGGTACGCATCTTATTTGCATTGTCCGAAGTGCACGCATTACTTTAACATCTAGTGATAACTAGCTAATTAATAACTAAGCATAGATCGAAAAGGGTATAACTTTCGGTTACTAGACAACAAGTAATTTATTTATCAGTCTCGTAGTGCTGTGTTACCGCTCTGCATAAATATTTCTAAACTTTTTGTCAAATATTCTCTACATCAGCGATCTCGGAGGAAGTCTAACTACATATAAAATAGTACATTACGAAACAAGGGAGCAAAGTTGGTCATATCATAACATACGAGATTGGTTTACCAGCTCGAGCCCCAGAGCAGTAAAGAACCGAGTATGTTATCATATCACCAATTACTCGCCTTTGTACACGTTTTCTATGTTTTATATTGTCTTATGTAACTGTTTGTGTGCAATAAAGAAATGATGAATTATGAATTTATTTTTTAACTCACGAGTTTCATACGACGTTTTTCAGCACAATTGCGAGGAAAAATCTATATCTTCATCGGTATTCGACATTTTCACAATGAAAACAATGAATGAAAAGTTTGATTAGTTGGAAATTAGAAAACTCTTACTAGAGATAAGCTCGCCTTTGTCATGTGTTGTCCACTTTCCATTGTAAAATATATTATTATGTGCAATAAGGGATATGAAAAATTGGGTGAAAATGGCGCGCACATTTGTTTTGTTTTCGCTCGTTGACTCTGACTGCCAGAGGCAATGCAAAAGCCAAACAAACAACCAAATAATAAAATTCACCAATTAACTAAATACATCTCTGTTTTCTTAGTTTGCTGCTAATTTGATGAAAATAAATGTTTAGTCACCTTATTTTGACAATAAAATGTATTAAGTCAATAAAAGTAATATTTTTCTAAACATAATGTTGTTTATATTATGCACGCGTTATTAATATTACCTCACTAGTGTGGTAATGGATATAGTTTTTGGACAAGTAATGACAGCAAAGAGTTTATATGCTGTGAAAAATATTTACTTTAATTGACTTTAATTATTAATTAATACTAACGTCATAAGGGTCACCTTACGAGCAGGTGTGTTGAAAATGTAATTAAGACGTGCAATGATTAAATGTGATGGCAATGATTTAATACTTGCTCAATTTGCAATGATACACATTTTATTTCCTCAATTCGCTACCGCTGCTCAATAATATCAAAAGCTGAAGGTCTATCATTCATATTCACTACATCCATTCCCACGCATACACGAAGGGCATCAGGATTCGCGTGCCGAAATTTCCCGTTCTTATTTTCCCTCGCGATATTTGCATTGAATGCATCTAGCTGTAGGTACTTGCATTCTATATTCCTGGCTGCACTTTATGACGAGAGAGCGACCTCGGAATGTCGTCGGAATTAATTAGCAGCAGAGTGGTAGGTCTGCTCGGAAAGGTGCCGACATACATGCTTGCGCGCATGCTGCAGGTATATGACGAGACAAGAGCCGGTATTAATGTTATAATCAACTGGCTCAAAGTCAAAATTTCTTTATTTCTGTAGATATTTTCAAGTAGGTAGTTTTTTTTATTATTTTTTCGCTTATTTTTTTGCCATTTCTCTACGTTGGGCCACTCTGTGGGTTGAACTATCTCTATCACAGACCAGACAGAGTCTCTATGTAAACCATTCAACGAATGTGAATGTGAACGAAAACGTGAATGGCCTAGCATAGCATAGCAGTCAAAAGAAATGACGTGTTTAGTTGATTACTTGGCTAATTCATTATCATAATCAAGGCCGGAATGGTACTAATGCACTAAAAGAACCGAAATGAAGAGTGTTACAGAACCAATAGGAGATACTGTAGGGATTGCTTATTTTCTGTTTGAATTATTACCGTTGATTCAAAAACATTACAAAAAATATTTCTACATTTACGAATGAATCATCACACTTGAGCTAGGTCTTTGTAAAAAATCTAAGCTCTTGGATGAACACATGAATAAATTCTACCATGACGTCGATGACTCACTGAAAACCAGTAACTATCCAATTTCAATATGAATGAACGATAAATCTTTGGAATATTTATTAAATTACTATTACCTATGTATCACCATATTATAGTATCTGTGCTATTACTATGTAGATAAGATACCTATGTAAGAAGACCTTATTTCCTACTTAAGATATGATTCAAGTTATTTAGTTAGACAAACCGTATCTTCTTACGTGCAAAGTTCAGATAGACTAGCTTTAAAAGGATAGTTAGTATAAATTTTATCATACCCATATTTGTTTTCAGGGTTCCGTACCCGAAGGGTGACAAACGGGATCCTATTACTAAACCTCCGCTGTCCGTCTGTCTGTCCGTCTGTCTGTCTTTAAAACGCCTAAAAATGTCGCCTCTGTGGTTATTATAAAGTCTCTATTTGTTTTCAAAAGTGTTGTTGTTGTTGTGAGTGTGTGTTTTGTTTTGTTTTCTAAACTTTACCGTGCCTACTGCTAAGATTCTAAATAAAATAAAACAAAGTTTTGGCGACATTTTTCCTATCAATCATAGTGGGTAAAAATTGCAAGGTGCAGTTTTCACAATGTCGCGCGATAAAAAGTAAGTTTTTATTATTTCACTGATTAGTAACGTTTTGTCTTTGTTATACACGTTTTGTATCCAAATCCAGTTACAACTATTCAGATATAGATTCTATGACACATTATTCTTGTCCGCTGAGCGCGGGCTCTCACGTAAAATCAAGCATTGCGATAGGCACATATATCATATATTCTTTATTGCACAGAAACTTAAAAAATACATTTACGAGAAATATAGGTCATATGTTTTATTTACTGCATTTACAAGTAATATGTAATTGAATTTACATACAAATTTTATATTTCAGCTTATCTGTTGTCGAAAGATACATGGGCGGAGTTGACCAACTAGATCAAATTGTTGGCTGCTATCTTTTCAGCATCAATATAAAGAAATTTGGCCATTGTTGATGTGGCATCAGCGTTAACAGCTCAATCAGCTTTGATGAATAACGCTTTTCAGCTATATAAACTTTTAACAGCTGTGCCATCTCGATTTCCTTTCCTTCATCAGCACAGTATTTGTAACGTATCTATGGAAATATGCATCGCTCTATAGGCCGTCCTCTGAAGCCTATTTCTAGAAAAAGGAGGATACCTAATAATGCCCGTCTATAAGGGGTTGTTTATATAATCATTTCCAGCCCTTCTCACATACGTTGTGCCCTCTGTCACAAAAATACGACGAAGAAGGCTCGCAAATGTGGTGTAAGTTGTCATGCCAACAGTTTAGAACTGTATTTTTCATAAGAAATATAATGTTTTGTAGCCGGAATAAATCAAGCTTATTTATTAAATATTCCAACATTTTCTTTCATGAATAAATATCCCATAATCACTTCTAATGTCAAGTAAATAAATTTATTTTAGTTACCTTCGCGTGGCGGGAAGTGCTCAGCGCACTAATAATGGGGCGGCTAAAATCTCAGAAACTAAAAAAATTATATGCAAAACATGTTTAGATACGTTACTAATACTTAAGAAAAACAAAAAAATCATTAGTTCCTACGAGAAAAAAAAGTTGAGCACGGTACCGGTTAACAAGAGAGATTTGACTTTGAGTCAACGACGACGTAGGATTTTCTTGAGTCTAGCTGGATCTATAGATTTAAGAATCAGTCAACTTTGAGTTGGCAGTTGCGCATTCTTTTAGCTATCGCTTCAACAGCCGGCACCCGTGAACGGTGCTCATTGTGCGCTTGCGCAGGCCATGTGCTCAGCGGCGGCGCCGCCGGCGCCGGCGGCGGCGGCGGTGGCCATGAATCGCGAGGAGCAAAGTTCTTGCTCCCTGACCTTCAAGCCTATGGGTTCGAATGGTCTACTACCATCTGTGGAAGTTGTGGCAATGGCCGTAAGACTGTGCATTTGACTTGCAGCTAAGAAAATATGATAGCAATTGTATTGTTTGGAGAAGACACTTAACCGCAAACATTTGCGAAATGGTCAGTGTAGATTCGAGAATTATTATTTAGTCTATCAGTGCCTGTAGACAATGTTAAACGCTAAGGATAGCGAAACGAAACGATAACTTTTTATGTATGCGATTTGACATTTGGAATCTCTATGTGACTTCACCTTAGCGAAGCCAAATGTCAAAACGCATAGATAAAAAGTTATCGTTTCGTTTCGCAACGGTTAGCGTTTCGTCTAGGGGGGCAGAGCGGAGAAGAACCGAATATGATTATACAACAGTCTATTCGTGATCAGAATACAGTGAAAATTTAATTTAAATCTGTTAACACACACTCATAGGACAGGACACAACCATCGCGTTCGAAAGTTTGCCTTCAACTGGTCACTGTGAACTTGGCTTGATAATTAGAACCGATTTGATTGGTTACGGGGCGGGGCTAGGTCGCCGGACAGTGATGAGATGACTTTACTGCATTCTTATCACGAACAGACTACACGCAGTACGTATAGTATGCGACAATTACGTGTGTAACGAGACAAATTGAAGGGTCGGCAGACAAAAGTACATAAGTAAAAAAGTAAACTTTACAGGAGAAGGAAAAAACTGAATAAAAAACTATGTGTGTGTTGTTTGTATATTTTATGCATGTTTAATTAGAGTATTATTTTGCCCAAACTATACAAACATTACATGCATAAAATATACAAACAACACACACATAGTGTTTTATTCAGTTTTTTTCTTCTCCTGTAAAGTCACTTTTATGACTTATGTACTTTTGTCTGCCGACCCTTCAATTGTAATATGTAAAGTATATAAGTACCCACTCGAATATTTAACAATGCTCGTCAGTCAGGGAGACTCAGAATCAAATGCTTTCAAGATATCTAGATGTCCTTAAAAAACGCAAGGATTTCAATCCAAGATATTAATAGCTGCCACTATCGTTGTATTAATAAAAGTCGCTCAAGTGGCTGCAGGCTGCGTTGCTTCATATAAGTACTTAAATCTAGATAACACAGCTAGTTGTAAAATAAACAAAACGCTAACAAACGTTTACCTTGATAATTGACACAAATAGAGAAAAAAAACATGTCCTAGATTGCGAAAGGGCGGCTGGGTTGCGAAAACATCGGGTTATCAACAGAGTGTAAGTGTAACAGTACCTTAGCTAATACGTTGGCTATCACAATCACAGCCTCGTACGATTTAATCTAATGCGAATTGTGAATTTTATCCAATCGTACGAGCTAATCTCGATTCATTGAAGATAAAAAATTCAAATTAGTATTTATGTAATCTCTAGGTAACAAATAAAACTACAAATAAAAGGTGTGAAAGATATGTAAAGTATAGTATTAAAGTTTGTGATTAGATAGTAAAAAATAGTACATGTAGGCAACATTCTAAGGCCTGCGATTTGTTTTTGTTAATATTTCGGTTTAAAATTGTATCATGGATTGAGCGTACTTTGCGTGTGAATTATAAACTTAAGTAATAAAAAATTGTGCAGGGTATACAAGGTGTAAATGAATTAATGCAAAATGAGAAACAGCTTTGTTAAGGACATCATTCTGAGCAACTTTCATTATGAAACCGATTTGATCCGAGCAACTTTATTTTTCACTTTTCAGTACATTTTGACCTGCGGGCCTGAGGGGATCGGCTGATTTGTATGGAGAAGTGAAAAATAAAGTTGCCCTGATCAAATCGGTTTTATAATGATTGTTGCTCAGAATGATGTCCTTGTATGTATACGGGTATGGGAGATAGACAGAACATACAGCTGTATATAGCTCTGCCCCGTTCCGACTCCCGTATTCTGATCCTATCACATCCAAATATTTATTATTAAGGGAGTGTATGTATACTTCACAGATTACCAACTGTTAGGGTTCAACAATTTGAAAATGTTAGAATGCGGAGGCCAATGAATATTGACACCAGTATTATTTTAGACCTCGTGATATTCAAATATCCTTTTACACAGGTACTCATAAATATTATAGTAATACTAATAACATAGGTAGGGTCACATCAACAGACCAAAGGGCAAACTTGTAATTTCATGAATTCTATTGATTAGCATGCAAATTAATATAGTAGTAGGTATATCTCAGTTATTACACCGCATAGTGAGAATTTATCGATGCCTTTAAATAACCGCTAATGAACCCAGCTAAATGTGAAGGGAACAACGAGGTGCGAACGAGTATAATAATAATACATCAATATTTATTAATTACCTGCCTGTGTTTTTTAGGGTTCCGATCCATAAAAGGAAAAAAGTAACCCTTTCAGGATCATTTCGCTATCCGTCCGTCTGTCAAGCAAGACTTTTTCCAATTATTATCAGCTATAATGGCCGTTGCGTTGACCTAAAAGCATGAACAGTTGGCACGCACCGAGGTTTATAGCACAAGTAAAGGAAAAACTCGAAAACCCTTTTGTAGTTCCTTACAGTTCCTTCACAACAAATGAGATTTGGTCGGAAGTTTGGAACCCTCGGTACGCGAGTCCGATTCGCACTTGGCCGGCTTTTTAAAATCTTTATATATTAGCAGATTTTCCTACAGACCGCGTGCATTCCTTCGATTAGCAGAATAAATTGGATATAGAGGAATAAGCACCGATATAGAGACTATAGCCATTGACGGTATGTTTGTTTGTAGAAGAACAACAGATCGAGCAAGTTGAGCTGCGCAGGCGTCGAAAGCTACGTCTGCGTTTATAAATCCCTCACCGACATACTGTAACAGAGCGTCGATGTTTATAAAGCTGTCGTCGGCCTTTCGCACTCAGAGCTGGCGCACCCTTAATTTAATTTCGGGAAAAATACAGAACATTGTATTTGAGTAAATTCAGCATCAAAACTATTATATTTAGACTTGTTTTTATACATTGAGATGATTCTTTACATAACCTTTTATTACCACAAAAATTGGCTGTTCCATGTGCGGTTGCGCCATTTTCGACAATGTCCGCCACAATTTTGAGTCTGGACGATGTATCGCGCAGTCTTTCGGAAAGTCATGATTACTTAAGTTTTTTGTATGACAACGATGCATGATATTTACACAAATGATGCTTTATAAACGTCACATTTAGTAAGTGTGAATGGAAAGGAATGGAATGTACATTATCTGGTTTGTTTTCGTATGTTGATTAGTCAAATTACTATGTCTTGTATTTTACTCATTGTTCGGTTTGTCAAGATGGAATTTTCTCTTACTATGTCCTGTATTTTTCTCATTATCCGCTTCGTATATATGTAAGAAATGACACGGGCCTTTCTACATTATAGCGATACGCGTGGGCAGAAGGAGGAAGTCGTGGCACCGCAACATCAGGGAATGGACGGGAGTGGCCAGCGTAAAACAGCTGATGCGCCTGGCGAAGAACAAAGAGGATTAAAGAGAGCTGACCGCCAACCTCTAGCAGTAGAGAGGCATCAGAAGAAGAAGAAGCGGTACAAAGGGCTTCTACGCCGAGAAGTTATGGTAGGCTTTAGTTATTCCTAATTTATAAGTGGTGGTACCAAACATTGCCTATTGCTGGGATAATCCTTGTCATATCATTTATTCCACGTTTATAAGTAGGGGGGATAACGTCAAGTTTATAATTTTGCTATCTACAGTTTTACAACAAACAAAATATGAACAATCACAAATATTTTTATTAACTCTTAGGCAAATGTTTCGGATTAGGGTGTATGCAGGCAAACGTTTTTAAGTAAGTAGATAAATTCAAATATTGCACCTAAAAGGAGTCAACAGTCGAATAACAGCACTCCTCGTGTATGCAAATCCGAATATTTCGAAACGTCTTATGATGAAATTTGCGCAAATCTCTCGGCGTGGCCCAATTCTATACGAAAACGGCGCGTGACGTGAGTCAGTCTTCCTGCCTGATCCGGAGCTCGGCACTTACACTTAAAAACGGAGATCAATTATGCTGCACACAATGTTTATGGGGTCTGTCAATACGTTTCCGTTCGCAAATTATGCGCATGCAGATTTGTTTGCCCGGAATCTTCTTGCTTGCTCTAATTTGTTGGATCGGTTTACCAAAACATCGACTTTAATTCGGAAAATGATTCCGCAATTATATTTAGCTTCCAAAATACTCGTGGCTAGTTTAATCCAATACTCCTGTGGACCGCCGCCGCCGTTTTACAGAAAGGAAGGACATAGTTGACATCAGCTTAACCGTGGTTTATATGTAGAAATTATACAGCCTTTTGTTGTCCGACAACTGCTAAAGACCCATGAAAATGGCGTTCGCTAAGCGTGGATCATAAAATTGCATACGAACTACCGGCGCCACATTTCTACCCGTAAACAATGAAATGGCGCCAAATGTGTGATCATAATCTACGCACGCAAAACCCATAAAACTGCACACGTAGAGGCTATCATCTACGTTTGCGCAGGTTACTAGGTGCCGTGAGACGACTGTGACACCTCCTTGTATTGGGCTATCTTTATCATCAGATCTGTCGGCAGCCGATCGTAGAATCGGGCACATCATGATGTGCCGTCACATGCTCCGCCATTTCATGATATGCCCAAGCAATTACTGGGCACATCATGATAGGTTTTAACCAAAACATGTATTATTAAAAATATTTTTATTCAGCACTACGTGATGTTTTTTGTGTTATACATGTCAAACGAACACGAAGACTATTCGGGGGCTTAGTTGCGCTCGCCCCCTTTAGTCTTCACCTAAGCTACCGCAGTGAGAGTTTGCCTTAGGAGATTTTATCGTTTCATGATATTTCACGTTTGGGCACATCATGATGTGCCCAAATCTACGATCGGCCGCCGACATATCTATCAAACTATGAAGAATTTGTGTCCAAACAATAAACGTAAAAGAAATGCAATGACCGGATATTTCCTGTTCCTCTCGCAAAACGCAACATCGGAAGGCAGCGAGCAATGAATGGATGTATTCTTCGGGTTCACTGAGCCGCTATTATAATATAATTCGTTCAAGGTTGCTGTATCAGTTTTATTCATAAGTGTTTCGGCCATTACTACTCCAGTGGTTGGCGCTCGGGCAATCTCACCGAATTTGCTTAGAGCGAGCGGTCGCGGCGCGCGCGCAGGCGGCGGCGCCAGTCTACTTTCCGAATAGCCTTCGTGTCTCGCCTGTGACCTTTTACGAGTAAGCCACAGCCGACAGACGCCTTATAGGCCACTCTCCACGCACTAATTTAAATTCTATAAGCCAGAGACTGTCATCTCTTCAGAAGGACGCATGACAAGAGTCTTGTCTATTTAGAGACAATAATTTCAGCTAGCGACGATATAAACTTCCTAAAATAACGAAAAAGGATAAAAGACTATTCATAGATGGCCCTTTTTTCTTGGTGGCTTAATTTTTGACTGACAATGTGCAACAGTATGCGGCTTGAAATTAAATTCCTATAGGTTTGCGTTTGATTTGCCTTGATTTAAATGACAGCGTACCTCTAAGTACAAATTACTGTACTTTACGCGAATTGTGAAGTTCCCATTTACTACAAAAAAATATGGACGTTCTTGTACTCGTAGTAGGTAGGTAGGTACGTCGTACAGATGTCTGCTCAGGTTTCAGCACCATGCACCGGAGATATCAGATAATGCATGCCCGAGTGAAATCATTTCAGTTGCACCGATAACCGAATAACAGACTACACACAGCTCTCTGGCGCCCTGCTTGGATCGATACCATACTATATATTGCTATAGACAAGAATTATATTTTACCGCCCATTTGATAATAAACAATTACTTATAGGTTGTATTTATAAATTGTGTAATGGACGTGGCGTAAGGTTATCTCTCTGTAGTTCAATAGAGTTAATGGCTATTTAGACTGATTGCATATCATAAGATTTATCTGTGACTGTTTTTTAACAGTAAATAGACTGTTAAAAACAGAGCTAAAAATTATATTTAAGTTTAGATAGGTATACATCTTGAACGTTGTAGACGGCGATGTCCATGGATTTGTTAAAACGGCCATTGCAATTTGTTTCTCATCTTGTGAAAACAAATATATCTCTAATGAAATGACACTTTAGTGAAGACGCGTTAGTAACTTTAACCATAATAATTATACTGCGCTAGTACATACATAAGTACTAGTACATCTATTATAATGTTACTTTATTCAGCCCAATAAAAATACAACTCCTATGTCCGAATAGGTTAACACTTCGGTTGTTTCACATAACCGCCTTTGCCTTACTCCTAAATTTAATAGATACATCTATGTTCTTTTTTATCTTTTTTATACAAAAATATTAATTTCGTTTATTGCCGCGAAAATGGCCGCGCGCAACCAACTACCCTTTTCAACGTGGCAGCACGGTAACAATTTTTAATTATCTTGTAACGCCGGCGCCCGGTCTATTTATACGCGGGTGTCGCGCGTGTCATGTTTGCATTATCAAATTATTTAATTGATGTTTATATGTTGGTGCGACTAGTCGGCGGCGCCGGCGCTGGCGCCGTCTTATGTTTGCACATTCTCTGTGTGCTCCTTCGCTATTTACGTGTTCGCATTGTTTCAACAACAGCTATAACTCTCGTGGAACACGAAATACGTGTGACGTCAGGTACACTCTGTAGGTACACTACTATTTTGGGGTTAGATAACTTAAATTTTTACATAACACTTATAAGTAGATTTATAGAACTGAGATTTGCCGCATTTTGTGACTTTCAACATCGGAGCGTACAGGTTTTGAACTTCAGATATGAATTTGATTGTGGGGCCTCTACTTCGGAAATAACTATGACGGTTACAAATTTTGATAAATCCCACATACAAATTACAAGCCTATTAATTGACATACTGTATTATTAAGTGGCTCTACATTATCATCATGTTGTCAACTATAAAGTTTGGCAATCAGTTGGCACCACGCCAGAGATCCCATATCCATCCTTCAATTCACGGACGGAAGCTCCACTTCATCCAACCTTTGATCTTATTCACGTCCATTTCGTTCAAGTTCTACAACCGTGTCGCAAATGCCACGACAAACCCCTTCTCGTTATCCAATCGATATGCCATTCTTCAGATATTATTCTGGAATTGTATATTTCAATTAACAATGCTGCCAAGATTTGCTCTACGTGACAGTTAATATATCAGAGACATAACGACCATTCAAATGTCATTTAAATCCGTACCACCGACCCGGTTTAATCAAAAGATTAATAGTGTTTAGGGTAAATCTGAAAGGGCCTGGCGCCTGCTCTGCGGCGGCGGCGGTGGCGCGAGTCACGCATAGTTCGGAACACCGACTTCGGGTTATTACTCACTGTTCGTACTAACTGCTCAACAGAGAGCAGAGTAGTTGCAGCGGCTACCTACCTCGGCCACAACCGCACTCGCCGCCACCGACTCATTAGCCAACATTAAAATAATAACAAGCACCGCCCTTGCGGCGAGCTATGATCAGACCCGATCACAGATAACAACGCCTATTGCAACCTACACCAATAATTTCATACCCAATTGACCACACAACAAAAAAAAACGCAACCGATGCGCCACGCCAAAATAACGGCAAAAAAAGTCGAATAAAAATCGAATCTTTGACATCAAAGCGATTACTTTTTACCCCAGCTGCAAAAAGGCGCAAACACGAGGAATGCGATGGCAAAGACGGCGGATCCCACGAAAATAAAACGGTGTTTTGTACGAGCCTTCGGCGTGCACAAAACAAATTCCTCGGAGGCACATGCAGTGTACTGAATTAGATACAGTCGTGATCGAGTGCACCGAGATGCGATGCGTCGCCCGATAAACCGTGAAGACACATGGTGGGCTGCATCCACTACTGCTTTGTCTGGGCTTTTATGCTGGCGGTGGACACCTGGTCATGTACCAGCATCAACGATGTGACCCCCCGTTCAACGTGATAGAACCACACACAGAATTTGATGCAAGAATTTCTACTACCCCAAGATCTGCACCTTCTACTCTTTATGAGAAAAGAAATAAGAGTAAACATGACTAGCTAAGTAGCAAGTGAATACTAAGACTCATACTAATGTGAACATACCGATTGAGATGGACCACGCAAGCACTATATATTTTTTTTAACAATATTATCTTCTAGTCTCCGAGAAACCATATAAACACATCTGCTAACAGTTTTAGCAAGGGACAGGAAATATCTTAGTATTCGTTTTGTATTGCGCAGTTTTGTATTCAGAGAGGTCAGAAAAAATCTAAACAACGTTCGAACAAGCATTAAATTTCTTTGTAATTTGTCTTAGAAAAAACAATATCTTTGACACCATGGGTTGTCGACAGGGAATTTATGATGAGAAGGAGTAGGTTAATAAGTAACTCTAAAGCGTCGCATAGTAAACTCAATATTCAAAGACGGGTCTATAGTCATAAATTAAAACAGAGTGCTCGCCAGTTTTTTTCTTTGTTCAAGGATCATTTTGACGGAGACAGTGAGGATTTGCGGGAAGGCAGATTCGAGGCATTCGAGGCTCGACCCGAGAACTATCAAGTCAAATTATGTGGAAGCTCAAAGTGTATCATTAGTATACTAAACCTATGTAGAACTAAATTTCCTAAACCCTTACTGAATAACCTATTAATTTGTTTGTTGATTGTATTCCTTTGAATTGTACAAGTTTAAGAGTGATCTTCGTACCCGGAAATTTCGGTAAAGTATTCTTTCATTGTTCATATGCTTGGTACATTATTTTCACAATTTCTACCGTGTGCTACCAAATCATAATATTCGAGATAAATTGATTAGAGCAGAATGGATCATTTTCTTTTGGGAAACATTTGCTAAAGAGCCCGTACCATTAAACTTAATGATGAACGTATTATTCATGGTAATTGCTCACCTTTGTGACCGGTATTACGGTCTATATGTGCATAAGAATGTGTAGTCGGTCGGCAATTGCACCGGGCGAGATTGTTACCTATGGTACAACGATAACCAGCTAACAATGAGAATTCATGAGAAGTTATCGAAAAGTTATCCTATCATTAGCGCACTGAGAGATTTGTGGAAATGATTTACCTGTGTGTTGTATGTAAAGTGTAATTGGTTGTGTGTAATTTAAAATGTTGGAGGGGGTTCCTTTTTAATCATGTTCAATTTTACGGAAGTATCAAGTGTACTAAATCACACTGGCCTATTATTGTAAATGTACCAATCCTGGATTCTGACCAATTTAAATAGAGTGAGATAAGAAATGGGTTTTGATTCCATGGAGTGAATTGATTAATTATAGATTAAACAATTGGCTATAACCTACATTTGTATCATATCAGATTATTGTATGAGTAAATTACCGACAAGGCGGGTTTGACAGTCAAAACCACCCATGAATAAGTCAAGTTGATGTGATTTGATCCTGCATATAAATAAAACTAGGGAACCCCTTACCTACGTCATTTTAGTTGTAAATAAGTGTAAGAGTAGCATAGACTCTGTTTAAGGTTGTTTATTTAATTGTGTTATCAATTGATAATGGTCTATGAGGGTTTTTTATTTGGACGTTTCGTTTTCCCCATAGAAATGCCTTAGGAACAGAACGTCCGATTGTCCTTGGCAAAGTTAGGCAAGGACGATCTAAATAATATTTATTTTCTATACTTTTTGGGTTTTATAGTATTTCTGGTCTTCTAAAATAAATGAAGTGATTTACTATATATCTGGCGTTCTTGTATTTCCTTAACCGTAAGATTCTTAGAAAGTCTGTAGAACAGTGGGGGTTGTGCTAAAATCAATTATAGTTCCACATTTTTAGTGAAATAACTCTGCATATAGACCAGGCCATCATGCTAATAAACAACCACCACTGTCATACATCATGGTTCACTCAAAACACAAGGTTACTAAACAGTTTGTGATTAGAGTTTTCTGGAGGCTGATAGATTTGAAAGTACATATATACACTGAATTATTTGAGGAGAATATAGGAGTCTCAGTCTAGTTAGCAAACACTCAACATTAGATTAGATTGATTGACATAGTCTGAATACTTATTTCCTGGATTGAGAGACGACGGCAATCGACGTGGAGCTTGGACGACGGGACATCTAACGACTTGGACAAGTATAAAGGGAGATACCGCAGGGCATCCATGAGTACGATATCTAGGCATCACCTAGGTTACCTAGACAGACCTTGCAGTGTTGAAGAGATTGATTGAGCGGGCAAACAGCCACATTCATATTTGTTATTTTTTAACGATGGCTTGAAGTGACCGGAGAAAGTGCGAGGTCCGAGTGACCCGAAAGGTCAATCCAGTGTATCCCCGTGGCGGAGCGGCAGCGTCTCTGGGCACCATATATCACGTCCTGTCTTCTGCGGCAGACCATCGACCTTAGTTTGGCCAAACTAAACATTTGAATATTTTTGAAATAATAAATCCATGGTACAATGGGGGAAGGTAGCTTCCGTGCGCCTTGTAAATTTCCATGTCCCTAAGACGTGATGATAATAAACGCTTCTCAGCGAAAGATGGTCTGTACGCCCCCCACTCCTGTACGCAGGGCCAGATACTGGCGTAGGGTTCCCCGTGTCAGAGTGAGGCGGTCGTTATCTGGTGAGAAAACTCACACGGGTTTAATTCACTTTCTCACGCGAACCGATCACTTACTATGGTATATCTGAACTTAACTGATAAATGTCATATTTGTGCTATTCTTTGCCACCGAAGTCTTGTAGATTACCTGAAGGAGTTCAGGATACCATGATATGAGTAAGCTCGGGGGAAATGGGCTTTGTGATTACTCTTGATCCATTCGGGCTATACACTGGCGGTAAAACGAACAAACTGCAATATTAAAAATCTCACATCATGCACAGACAATGTTTTGACATTGCAAGGTTCCTGTACTGAGGTATTACACTCAACACACCATTTAACATTACATCTAGACGATCACAACCAGCGTGCCATCACAGAATGGTGCCGGTGACCAGCGATTCTTTACGTATTCGAAATAACGATACGATTGGATCAGATAGAACAAAAACAAATTAAAACACAACGTAGAAACCGTGTATTGAGTGAAACTTTCTTTCAGGAGTCTTATCTTACAGGAAATACTTCTTTATGTATTGTGCATGACTTTTTAAAATTTATTGTGTATGATTTGTGTTATAATGTGTTAACTGAAGTCTAGGGGGAGTAGAAACTAAATTATATTCGGGTGTCAGGGAGCGATCAGGACAATCTTGAGGACGTTTATGATATTAATCTTTTTCACTGTAGTGACATCAGATACATACGATCAATTTAAAGTAGCAGTTCGTATTAGTTCTTACAATAGGCAAAATAACGAAATTTTATGCTTGTTTTGGATACGTTGTCAAGGGCCATACATCAGGTATAAACGGAGAAGGGAACGTGGCAATTTAGGCACGTATTACCGTCGCGTACTTTTAAATTTGAGATTATATTCGTTTTCGGGTTCTGCGGGGTCAGTTAGATAAGTACAGGTGTCAGTCGATAGGTTGTGACGTAAATCATTTTTGATTAGGTACAATTGCTAATAAGGACCTTTGTCTATCGGTTACAAAGAAAGATGGCCAAAAGTAGAGGCAGTCGTACAACAGGACGGAGTAGACTAAATGAGAGAAACATTTATTGCCTGAAATAAAAAGATTATTTTTATTATTATTATATAACTGAAGGAAGGTCGGAAAAATAGGCAGATACTGTAGGAAATATTGTAACGGACTTTACTTTCGTAATCTGAATTTTGTAATTTCTTTATTGTACTCATATGACATAATACAGATAGCTTATGATAGAGAAAAGGAAGTACAAAGGCGAGCTTATCTGTAAAAAGTAATCATAATTTCTTTATTGCACAAAGGAAAATTACACAGGACAAAATACATAGTAAAGGTGTACAAAAGCGAATCATACGACACAGAGTATCCTAGTGTGGGGCCAGAAGTAATGTTTGTGCCTGTATGTAGATGTTAGATGTTAAATACGCAATCATTTGTTAATTATTTCAATACTCAGTTCTGCGAACGATCGATTGTAAATTATGGTTTCGCAAACCACTTAGGATATGTGATAGGCCTCTCATAGTGGTGTGGTTCACAAAAAAGGGTAGTTTTCAGAACGACTCCAAAGTGATCATAAACTAAACATTTCTTGACACTTTTGTTCAATAAATTAGGAAAGTAACTAATACTATCGTGTTCGTCGGCATCAATAGCTGCACTTGGGGACTGTTTTGTGGGTAAACTTTTGTTCTGACCCAACACATGGAGAGAATTGGGGTTCAATTTTTTCTCAAGTTATCTCGTTCGTAGAAATTTGAAGATGTTTATGACGTTGCCTGCTTTTGTATATTTATTGCGGAACTAGCATTGAGCGATGTAGGAATTTGGTTAAATTAGTGGCAATATTTTAACAAACGTTTGGATGTAATAAAAATAAAACTTAACTTTCGAAACAGCTGATGTCGGGATGAATGTCCAAGTCGTAGGAAGAATAATCGAAGCATAAATAGTGTGGCGGGAAGTCAAGTCTAGCTGTAAAGGGTTTTTGTTATTACTATTTGGATACCGGTTGGATATAACTTGCCAAGTTGTTAGAACACCTTCATGTGTACAATACAGAATCTCAGTAGTATAATCGAAGATACCTAGAACGGTTATTTCAAAATTATATGCATAGTGTGAAGGCAAGGGTAAGGTAAATTTTAGGTATACGTAATAGATGTCATTAAATAACATAATAAAATATTATAAACAGTCAACTCATGTCATTTGCTTCAGTTTTGAAACCTTAAAGTTATATCAAGTTAGATAATGGATAATTGGCGTAATAGTAACGATTCCTGGTTTGGACGGCATGGAAACATCCTGTATTTAATGGAGGCGTTGACGAATTTGTTTGAAATGTAAATCCTAGGCCCAGCAGTTAGAGAGTAAATTTGATTGATTGATAGCGCGTTACGGGATGGCATTAGTGCAGCCTAGGTGAGAGAGAGTGGTTTACCGAAATTAAGTCACCTCCGAGCATATATTTAATTACTAACTTTAAGGCCTACTTTGACCTATGAGCTCCCACAACTCTGGATAGGTTATGTTAAATGAGTTATTGAATGTATGTGATTCACGTATGTACCTATGTGATTTATCGGGTCCGTAATAAAACTATGTTTGTGACGATGTTGTGTGGTGATCGCACACTACTGATAATAATATGATGATAGTGATACAGATAGAGAAGGCGCTTTATGAATGAAATAACCAATTCTAACGAGTGCGTTAGTGACACTATTTTATTGTAAAATAAATAACACGTAAGCTAAAATTGTAAATGGAGCTGAGCGAATTTGGCTTGTACAGATATGGTAATGATGACATTAGTGACTTGGTTTGGCCACAGAATGATTTTATGGTCAATAAAAATTTTGAACTGAACTGAACTGAATTACTAGGTTGGACTATTTAGAACTGTAAGAGGTTTAAGTGATTCGATTCCTCCTCTATAGGTTTATCAATTTTATTGGTTCACTATCAGAGGCACGCCAGTCGAGCAAACGAAAAATAGAACAATTTACGATGCGTCGACGAGAGGGTTAAGAATATGAAATAACTTCGATGTTGTTTCAATAACATATTTGGAAAGAAGCATTGGATTGAGGAAGAGGAAGAGTAAAAGAAACATCAATGGTTAATATCGATGGTTTTCCGTCCGTCTGTCAAATTATTTTATGTGTTACTTACGATTGGGTTTCGTAAAGATTATAAGTCCGTCTGTTTGTCAAATTAATTTTATTACTTACGATTGGTTTTCGTAAAGATTATAAGTCCGTCCGTTTGTCGATATATTTAGCTAGTTATAACCGAGAGTGTTGTGGTAGAGTTCTGGGTACAGACAAACGCTTTAATGTCATTTAATTGTACGATTGTTTGAAGATGTTAGTTTACGGCATTACAATTCATTATTTATCACGTTATTAATTCATTCCGTCAGCGTTCAGTGATGAATTATTTTACTGAATTTTATGTTGTTTTATATTACGAATATTTGAAGAATCAGTTTAGCGACGTGAATATACTCAAAATACGGAATAATACTCTCTCATAGGGATATTACAGATCAAATCGGGGCTTGTACATTAAAAGCTAACATTACATGTTTCTTTGGATAATAAGATTGATAAGCTGTACCGCACAACAATACTTTAGTTCATGCTTAGATTGGTAAAAGTACGGGGTAATTACAATGCAATTCATTATTTGTTTTGGTACTCGTATATGTAAACAAGTAACAGAAACAGATGGGCAATATAATTGTAGGGTTGTTGTTGGAAAAAAAGTATTTTTTTTAAGAGGAATAACAAAGAACAAACAATGGAGACGGTTATAGTGCCACTCGATAAGTACAATAGAGTTTCGTGGGAAGATCTAGATGAGTGTGGGATATCAGAGAGAATTGCTGTAAATCTTTAGACTAGTAAATTGCGTGGAGACTGAAGGAGATTGGTGCATATTTGGGGAAATATATTTCGAAACTATGGAATAGGGACATAGGGGGAGTATTGAAGTTTCCAAATCTATTTGGGGGAGTGTGAGATGGACCACGCAAGCACTATATTTTTTTTTTAACAATATTATCTTCTAGTCTCCGAGAAACCATATAAACACATCTGCTAACAGTTTTAGCAAGGGACAGGAAATATCTTAGTATTCGTTTTGTATTGCGCAGTTTTGTATTCAGAGAGGTCAGAAAAAATCTAAACAACGTTCGAACAAGCATTAAATTTCTTTGTAATTTGTCTTAGAAAAAACAATATCTTTGACACCATGGGTTGTCGACAGGGAATTTATGATGAGAAGGAGTAGGTTAATAAGTAACTCTAAAGCGTCGCATAGTAAACTCAATATTCAAAGACGGGTCTATAGTCATAAATTAAAACAGAGTGCTCGCCAGTTTTTTTCTTTGTTCAAGGATCATTTTGACGGAGACAGTGAGGATTTGCGGGAAGGCAGATTCGAGGCATTCGAGGCTCGACCCGAGAACTATCAAGTCAAATTATGTGGAAGCTCAAAGTGTATCATTAGTATACTAAACCTATGTAGAACTAAATTTCCTAAACCCTTACTGAATAACCTATTAATTTGTTTGTTGATTGTATTCCTTTGAATTGTACAAGTTTAAGAGTGATCTTCGTACCCGGAAATTTCGGTAAAGTATTCTTTCATTGTTCATATGCTTGGTACATTATTTTCACAATTTCTACCGTGTGCTACCAAATCATAATATTCGAGATAAATTGATTAGAGCAGAATGGATCATTTTCTTTTGGGAAACATTTGCTAAAGAGCCCGTACCATTAAACTTAATGATGAACGTATTATTCATGGTAATTGCTCACCTTTGTGACCGGTATTACGGTCTATATGTGCATAAGAATGTGTAGTCGGTCGGCAATTGCACCGGGCGAGATTGTTACCTATGGTACAACGATAACCAGCTAACAATGAGAATTCATGAGAAGTTATCGAAAAGTTATCCTATCATTAGCGCACTGAGAGATTTGTGGAAATGATTTACCTGTGTGTTGTATGTAAAGTGTAATTGGTTGTGTGTAATTTAAAATGTTGGAGGGGGTTCCTTTTTAATCATGTTCAATTTTACGGAAGTATCAAGTGTACTAAATCACACTGGCCTATTATTGTAAATGTACCAATCCTGGATTCTGACCAATTTAAATAGAGTGAGATAAGAAATGGGTTTTGATTCCATGGAGTGAATTGATTAATTATAGATTAAACAATTGGCTATAACCTACATTTGTATCATATCAGATTATTGTATGAGTAAATTACCGACAAGGCGGGTTTGACAGTCAAAACCACCCATGAATAAGTCAAGTTGATGTGATTTGATCCTGCATATAAATAAAACTAGGGAACCCCTTACCTACGTCATTTTAGTTGTAAATAAGTGTAAGAGTAGCATAGACTCTGTTTAAGGTTGTTTATTTAATTGTGTTATCAATTGATAATGGTCTATGAGGGTTTTTTATTTGGACGTTTCGTTTTCCCCATAGAAATGCCTTAGGAACAGAACGTCCGATTGTCCTTGGCAAAGTTAGGCAAGGACGATCTAAATAATATTTATTTTCTATACTTTTTGGGTTTTATAGTATTTCTGGTCTTCTAAAATAAATGAAGTGATTTACTATATATCTGGCGTTCTTGTATTTCCTTAACCGTAAGATTCTTAGAAAGTCTGTAGAACAGTGGGGGTTGTGCTAAAATCAATTATAGTTCCACATTTTTAGTGAAATAACTCTGCATATAGACCAGGCCATCATGCTAATAAACAACCACCACTGTCATACATCATGGTTCACTCAAAACACAAGGTTACTAAACAGTTTGTGATTAGAGTTTTCTGGAGGCTGATAGATTTGAAAGTACATATATACACTGAATTATTTGAGGAGAATATAGGAGTCTCAGTCTAGTTAGCAAACACTCAACATTAGATTAGATTGATTGACATAGTCTGAATACTTATTTCCTGGATTGAGAGACGACGGCAATCGACGTGGAGCTTGGACGACGGGACATCTAACGACTTGGACAAGTATAAAGGGAGATACCGCAGGGCATCCATGAGTACGATATCTAGGCATCACCTAGGTTACCTAGACAGACCTTGCAGTGTTGAAGAGATTGATTGAGCGGGCAAACAGCCACATTCATATTTGTTATTTTTTAACGATGGCTTGAAGTGACCGGAGAAAGTGCGAGGTCCGAGTGACCCGAAAGGTCAATCCAGTGTATCCCCGTGGCGGAGCGGCAGCGTCTCTGGGCACCATATATCACGTCCTGTCTTCTGCGGCAGACCATCGACCTTAGTTTGGCCAAACTAAACATTTGAATATTTTTGAAATAATAAATCCATGGTACAATGGGGGAAGGTAGCTTCCGTGCGCCTTGTAAATTTCCATGTCCCTAAGACGTGATGATAATAAACGCTTCTCAGCGAAAGATGGTCTGTACGCCCCCCACTCCTGTACGCAGGGCCAGATACTGGCGTAGGGTTCCCCGTGTCAGAGTGAGGCGGTCGTTATCTGGTGAGAAAACTCACACGGGTTTAATTCACTTTCTCACGCGAACCGATCACTTACTATGGTATATCTGAACTTAACTGATAAATGTCATATTTGTGCTATTCTTTGCCACCGAAGTCTTGTAGATTACCTGAAGGAGTTCAGGATACCATGATATGAGTAAGCTCGGGGGAAATGGGCTTTGTGATTACTCTTGATCCATTCGGGCTATACACTGGCGGTAAAACGAACAAACTGCAATATTAAAAATCTCACATCATGCACAGACAATGTTTTGACATTGCAAGGTTCCTGTACTGAGGTATTACACTCAACACACCATTTAACATTACATCTAGACGATCACAACCAGCGTGCCATCACACGATGTAGGTACATGCGGTTGAAGCTCAAGTCAACCAATTCAACAAGGAACCCATATGGAACATAATATAGCTATTCTGATGCAAATCTGTGGCATCAGCTTTATCTTTAACCACTTCCGATCATTTGATCTTAATTTGAGATATGATCAGAAATTAATACCTTTCTTAAACTTTTCAAATCACTGCAATGATATAAATGACTCATTCATACTCGTAGTAGCTAAATATTTCAATTCACTGACATAGATGCACAGACTTGGATACTATCAAAACGTACTCTATCTTGCATAGCATCAACTGCCTGTCAATATCTGTCTGATCTCAGCAAACCCAAACTCATATAATACAATACCTAACTATATTTTAAAATTAGATAGATAGCAGATAGATAACAGTGGTTAATAAGAGCCCCTAATTGGCCTAGGTATAAGTTATTTATTGTGCTGTACATTTTTTATATTGTGCTGTGGGCTCAGTTCCCAAATAAATAAACAAACAAATAAACAAACAAACCTTTCAACAAAATCCGCCCTTCATGATTGATTATTATGATTATACAATGGCAGTTTTTTAGCACCTTACTGTACTTTACTGTATTTACTCCCTAGACCCGTGACTCCATAAATGTTTAAGATATAATAATTTTATTGTAAAAGACTTTGCCGACAAAAACATTAATAATGTTTTGATGGACTTCGACACAGAAGCCGTTTTATTCTCTAGAATTGCACAGCAGATATGTTTAAAGGAAATTGCACAACCTCAACGTAACGTTGCACTGATTCTGCAGCATAACATTTGCCTAAATGGAGCGGATCCTGCCTACCGCCTGAACCACAATATCTCAAACGGCATTACTAGCACTGACTGGACATTCGCAAAAACCGTATATTATAAGAGGTGTCCGCTAAAAAGGCGAGCAGACGGCGTCGCGGCGCGGGTCGACGGCCGCTCCCAGAATAACCAGCAGCAGCATCTATATTTGCAGCAGGGGACGCGCGGGGCGCGGGGCCCGCGGGCCGTTTCTGCAGCACCCCGGTGCATCTGAGTAATGCCATTGTAATGCCCCCAATATAGTCATGCTGGACGAGACGCGGCGACGACGGGATGAGCAAGCCAGCTCTCGCGACAGACCTTGTTGAGATTTTCAGAACGAGGTTTTTCTAAAAGAGCGTTTTGAAAATAGAACGAGTTTAGATAATAGGCTTCTGAAAATTTCGTAACATTTGGAAAGTAGAGATAGCTGTGGATCCAATAGCTTACAAATGGGCGTTTCTGCAGCGGTAATGCCATTAAATTGGCCCCGATATAGTCATGCTGGCTCGACGAGACGCGGCGACGACGGCCGGCGGGCGGCGGCGGCGACGAGATGACCAAGCGAGTTTGTAGGACCTTGATGGCCAATGGTTTTCTTCGAAAAAATGTATAGGATGCGTTGCTAACACAACGGCAGAGCGTTTCAGTATTCAAAAGTGTAGATGGTTTGAATAACCAGACGTCCGGACGGACGGACGGACGGACGGACGGACAGCGAAGTCTCAATAATAGGGTCCCGTTTGGCACCCTTCGGGTACGGAACCCTAAATACCAGCACATCGGTCCTAGTGATAATGTAATGAATAGAATAGATGTGATAATCAGGTGAAGATGGGTCGGGTGATTATTATGCAACATTCGTAAACTCTTCAGACAGCAAAAATAAGTATAAGCTGTAAGAAATGCAAACATCAAATTATCCAAACATGGCTAGAAATCCATCATCGTCATATCATATCTTCTAGACTAGACTCTAAAGATGATGTCGAATATAAATTTTCAAAAGAACTATATTTCAAAAGCAATTCAAAATTAGAAGATGTTTTTATTGCAACCTGTCAGCCAGTGTGGAACATATCGTATAAGTGCGCGAGAGTGTCCCTTATAAGTGCATCTCAACTTACTTGTTGCTATTTATATCTATTAGTTTGTGCAAATATACTGGTACGGGTGACGAGACGAGACTATCTACTGGCTAGATGCGTAGAATGGTCGGTGTTAACGTTGATGTGGTGCTATCATGTATATTGATGAGCCTCTAAATACCGACAGAATGGCAATAAACATACTACACATACAGCAGATAATATTAATTACCTGTACAGTTAATTTTAATTGTCTCTATATGCTCTATAAATTCAGAGATAGGTCTATAACGTAATCTTACTACCTACCTATCTATTTATAATTGTAACTTCAATTCCTTTTAGATAAATATTAAGGTAGGAGGTACCTTTTCAATTGTCTTTATTATTCTCAATATTTGAGACACAGATAACACCATCTGTCTCTACCTGTCTTAGGATTGGCATTTAGTGCATATTGGTGCAATAAGTACTTTCGCGACCAGCAGCCGAGCCATACTTTCCCCACAAGCAATGTGGGAGCCTCCGGCCGGTAGCATCGCGTCATTTGTCATCTCACGTCGCTGTCACCGCGGCTGCATACCTGACGACAATCTTGCGCGCTCCGTCCTTTCATGTCGGCGAAATTTGCCGAATGATGGACGGTGGCGATCGCGGGAAATACTCGTGATGACAAACGGTATCTTGGACACTCGGGCGCCTCTTTGCGCGCTGTTCCACCCAGGGGGTACCACCATCGTTTTACCCCCGGTTGCCAAGATATGATCGATCATTAATTCAAAATAGCGACACGTGATTGGCTGAAATTAGTTAATTGCTCTGTTAGCTAATCGTAACTTTTGATTAGCGCCTGGGAAACTAGGGGTTAACAACTTTTTATGTCTATACAGTTTAGATATCTAATCTAACGAAGTATCAACATATCGTGGCTACCTTTCCGTTAAAATTGTCTGTAATGAAATGAGCCTTATTTTACAAGGCTTGTTTTAAGACGGTCGGTCGTGTTATTTTTTCCAATCAGCCCCCTTATTCGCTGACTCAGTGATGATCACTCAATGATGATCCGTAAAAATTAAGAAGTTATTGGTATCGTTCAATTCTCGTGTAACCAAAGTATATCAAAATAAGTCGAATAATATTAGATCCTTACTCTCAATCACACACACTCCTACAAACAAGGGAAAGAGTGAAAACCTCCGAAGGGTGTATCAGGGCGGCCATAAAACAACGTCAATGGGCGCTTCTTGGATTTGTCACAGTTATCATTATCAGTTAGCGAATAAGGGGGCAGATTAGTGCTGTTGTGGAAATTAAAAAAAAATTGAGGCCGTGATAAATCAGTGGAAATATTAAAATTTTGTGAAACCCATATTAATTTACGATAGTGCATTGTCGTGCGGAAACGCTAGCCGCCATGATGTTTTGCTCGTGACGTCACTCCGATAGTAAACACACGACGACTGCAAAGTTGGCCTTTGTTGTCTTTTGCAAACTAATTTAACACGAACTTTGGTTTTCTTCGAAAAAATGTATGGATGTGTTGCGAACACAACGGCAGAGCGTTTCAGTATTCCAAAGTGTAGATGGTTTGAATAACCAGACGTCCGGACGGACAGACGGACAGACGGACGGACAGACGGACGGACGGACGGACGGACGGACGGACAGACAGCGAAGTCTCAGTAATAAGGTCCCGTTTGGCACTCTTCGGGTACGGAACCCTAAAAAAAATGACTTGACAGCGGCCAAGGAGGTCCACTCTAGTATCAGTTTTAGAAGTCTAGGGTTTCAATTTAAATTTTAGGCGCCTCACAGAGAGTCATTTTTATGAAACTGATACAATTTTAACAAGTACAACATTCATCAGAACATCAGATTACATCGTTTAGATAAGCAGGTAAATATGACGCTCGTTATTGATGTATGTCGACTGTCGACACAATTACTGAGGCGTCATTGTATTAAAGGAATCGAAGCCAACTATTTCTACCCATAAACAGATTTTGCAGCGTTGGAACATGGAATGTTTCGAAGGACTAGATCTCCAGACAGTAAAATTAGTAACTTACTAACCGTCGTAAAATTATGCTTATTCTAATATCGGACCGGCGGTGTGTGGTGTTTTAATATATTCAACTCTACGATAATGTTGTTAATGAATCGCGACTGTGGGTTTGCATGCTGCACAAATATGGTTCTGTTGCTAGTATAATAATTGGCATAGACAACTTTTTTGCAAAAGCAAATGTAGAGCTTACGTACTTATTCCTTTATTTTTCAACCGACTTCAAAAAAGGAGGGGGTTATCAATTCGGTTGTATGTTTTTTTTTATTTGTTACATCGAACGAAACTGGTACTGTTTATGAAACGATTTCAAAAGTTCTTTCTTCGTTCGAAAGGGAAGCTCAATAGTTTGGTCCCATTTTTTGAAAATTAGGAATCGATTCTGTAGTTAGGTTTCTACATGAAAAAACAGTGAATTTTAATTTGTTTTTACCTGGTTGACATTGTACATCCAGCCTTTTCGGTATACAAAGACATTGCCACGAGATAAAACCTGCCTGTTGGGATCGTATATTCGTTTAAATTACGTAATACGTATGGAATTCACTGTCATGAAACAGATTTCGTAGGCTCGTTTTCGGGTAAATCGTTTTTTTTTTTAGTTTTTAACTTGGTGAATTATTGTTCTAAAAATCGCTTCCACTGGGAAGTGCGTTACAAACTACTATTATTGACACTAAAATGATTGCTAAATATAGGAGGATGACGATGTGACATTTTTGGGGAAACCTGTCGACAGCCTAACCACGAATCATGCCACAGAACAAACAAGTCTGAAAGCAGAAGCAAGTAACAGAAATATATAAACTAAGAAAAGGAAGCAAAACGCTACACATTTATTCCTTTGTTAGTATAAGAGTACGACACGATCATACGAAGAAATTTCTTTCCAATGATAAACTCGCTTTGATACATTTGCATTTGCATAACGAGCAATTTTAATGAATCGTGTGCAGTATATTATTGAATTCGAGTATGACTCTTTTAAACTAAAAATGTTTATCTAATTCGGATCAGCGCAGTATCAAAGTATCGTGTTACCGCGCAATGTTCTGTGGTACCCTAAATCTGTAAGTATCGGGTTGCGCGTCGAACCTGTCCAAAATGGCACATTAATAGCAAAGATCAAAGCAAGATAATACTTTAAGCATAGTGAATCCATAAACCTATTTGCTGCCGAGCGTTCATTCAATTTCCACATGTGGATAGTTATAGTATTTTCGCGACAGATGGCCGACTGACTCACAAACCTGTTGGCGCTGATATTCGTTTCCAACGTTTCCAATGTAACCAGAGCTGCAATAAGAATCGACCAAAATTACGAAGAGCCTAATAAAACTCGTGGTCAATGGGCTCACGACAATTGCGCTTATGCCGATATGGTATAAGCTGTATTACCAATTCGGGAAGTAACATATCTATTATGTACTTCGAACTTTTTTTCGTATAGGTACTCGTTATATGCTTAAACAAAACCGTTTGCTACTTTATTAGATCATTAGCCTACATGCGGTCAAGACGCTACCTACCATACCGCTCATGTCTAGTCCTCTCAAATATGGTAATAAACACCTACGACGAATTGAAAAGTAATAAATTAATACCGATGTTTATTAATTATAAGTAAAGACCGGAATGCGCTAGATTAACGTCACTTTGCTCCTACGACTTTATCAATTAAGACGCCGTTAACCTGGATTAAGATTCGTACGGATATTGCATATTAAGTAAGTTCATAGCTGTTAATGAATGGCACAAACAAAGAAAATATCAAGTAGAGCTTCCTCTCCCTTCACGAAGCAAGCATCTGAGATACCAATTAGGATTTAATGTCCGAATTACGCTATATGCAATGAATACTAATTGTTTTCTTTTTTGAATTGCCACCAAAGTAGTCGTCTCTAAATCATGTACCGTCGTTTTCGTATAATATGGCGCTTCACAGTGGTGACAGAAACTGGAGTTCGACCTGCCACAGATGCATCGACTACTTACTATGAAAAATTATAGCATGATTATGATTTATGACCTCGGTCAACATTGCAATGTTTTCGATCTATCCCCACAATACCCAACTCAAATAATACCCACATGAAAGACAACAGTCATCTACGATCATCTCCTAGTAAATCATGCCCTGATTTGCACGAAAAAAATTAGAAATTGAAGTTGTCATTTTAATAATTTAAGCACTAGAATTTCCTAGGATTGTCATTTGTTTCTACGAAATTTAAATTTCCGTGAAGGGTTAGATAACTGTATGCGTGTATCCAGGGTACTTACTGGTGTCTCCTGGGCAAGTTTTGCAGCACCTCCCCGGAAGCAACACCGGTGTGTCACATGACGGCTCGGGGCACTCGTTCTTTACATTCCGACAGTGCACCTTGGCCACCATGCGCCGTTTCTTCTGGACCTGGGATCAAAAGACACATTCAGGACGACACACAGAACTAACGCTCAAGAATTGTTTACCACCTTCTTCTGTTACCTAGGGGCTTAGAGCATAGAGTAACTTCGCACCAAGTTTCTCGGCACCTGAGTGCTGACCGTGCTGCGTAAAGGAGGTAGCAGCACAGGGGTACAACAGAGACACATACACGGCCGAGAGAGGGAAGAAAGAGCCCGCTCTGGTGTAAACAACCTGGCGGTGCCTGTACTCTTCTTGCAGTCAATAATCTAGCGGCTTGTCAATGCCTCGATGTTGATGAGGATCCTTATAATTCTGCTGAACTAAACTCTGGCATCGTTATGGATAGCTTACGAGTATATAGGGTTCATTGGGAACACAGCTTTTAATGGTAGTTATAGAGCTGATACATATTATTCAGTTGGGCAACTGGCTATTTCGTTTATATTGGTAGAGCTTGTGTAATTACAGCATAAGTACAAACATGGACAATCATACGTACCGAAATACACTCACATTTGATGCAGTACATGATTCCAAACGGGGGTCCAAGATCCGCGAACCATGTTGACCCTATCTCCTTGGCTTGCTTGCCAAACTGGCACTCTGAAAAAAAAACACATTATTTATTTTGTGTGGTGGTGAGGTGCTCTTTAGTTTTATTAGATTTTTGTTGTCATTTTAACTGTAAACATCTTGCACGCAAGGAGTCCGAATAAACTTATCACGTCGGTTACGTAGTCAGTTTACGACTAAAATTTTAAATCTACATTACATAGAAACCGACCGAGTTACGTATCGTGGTGATAGTGATGGCACCTCCAATTAGTGGTTGAAACCTATTAACCGCTAAGTTACAAGTTCATCAATAAAACATTAAATTCTCCACGTGTATGATCTAGGACGCGATGAAATCATACAAAATCATTATTTTAGTGGTTGAGCAAAGGATCTTCTATTGTGCAAGTTTGCAACCGTCTATTTCATTCACCATCTACACACAGTCTATTGGTTTTTTATCCCTTACCGCCTTACTCAAAAAGCATAGCTTTTTCCAACTTTATTGCTTGGCAATAAAGTTCAAAACCTATGACATCATAGGTTCATTTATGGTTCGTCACGCGGTAAGGGCTAAGACTGAGCCCCAAGGATTCACTTGCAGGATGGAAAGAAAGTCATCCAATTGCAACCCACCCACTGCAAGACGCTGCTGCAATAGCAAACGTGATAATCTTGATAGCAATTTTCAATCAGCAACATTGTAGAGCCGGTAAACTGACCCGCGGGCAGAAGTTAACAACTCTCATTTCCATACGCACTCAAATCATGTGCTACGTCTATAAATAAATGTGGTAGCAGCAAGTGTAGTCAACGTTAACACCCACTGTAGCGTAAGGACAAAAGAGTCCTTGGAACAATATTGACATTAAAATTATTAAAAAAAAATGACATTAAAATTATTTTGACAGTGGGTACCAAGACGTCAATGAATGTCTAATTTTTGACGTTGGTACCCACTGTCAAACTAATTTTGATGTCAATTTTTATTTTTTATTTTGGAGAATGACAATGGCTCGACTTAGGGGGTGTCAACGTTAAGCTTCGGGCGCGCCGGGCGAGGGTGTATTCACTCTATCACTAGGTCTAGGTACCTAGAGTTGTGTCTTGTCTGGACCTAGTCATGATTCTTATCTTTTCATACTTTCAATCCCTAAAAGGTTCCGTACTTAATTGAGGAATCGCGATACAAACATACCATATGCATTTTCATTATATGCGCTCGGTGAGAGTTCAGTTTTTAAGATGACGATATGGAAGGATTAAAGATGCATTCATTGTTACATATCAGCGTAAGATCAGCGTACCTAAAGATTTAACTAAGTTTATTTTTAGGGTTTTGTATCTCAGAAGGAGAAACCCTTATAGCATCACACGTGCGCCCGTCTCGGTCCGTCCGTCCGTCTGTCACAGGCAATTTACTCAAAACATACCTCCACATATCAATATCTGTGACCCAAATACAGAGGTGCAATGTAAATATATAAATATGGAATATGGGGACCACTTTTGGGGGGTCAACTGAGAAAAATAAAATTACAAAAAAAAAATGCCGTGCGACATATCAAATGAAAGCGCATGGTGTAAGGATCTTAAATGTTTTTTTATAATATTTTTAAGACTTATTTTGAAAAAGTTGTGCTCAATAATATGACCGCTTCGCAAGTCATCAAAACCTCTAGGGTACTTACAGAAGTCCTAAAAATCTGAAATTTGGTATGCAAGCACATTTTTGCACCCATGTCCCATAAAAACTACAAAATCCACAACTTTAACCCCCAAACCACCTAAATCTGGAGTGCAAAGTTTGTATTAAAAACTGAAAAGTACCCTAACTTTTAGGGAAATTTAGGTGTAGTCCGTATTATTGTTGTACGAAACCCTCTCAACGCGAGTCTAACTCGCACTTGGCAGCTTATTTTAAAGTAGGTTCGCTTATTGGATAATAATGAATGACACATAATAATCGTGCAACCAGTTTGAACCAATGCAACACCATACGAGACAAACAAACATCAGAGGATTCGGTGTCATAGCTGACGTGTGCTATCAGATTGCCGAGCTCGATAAGGTGTCGCTTCTATAAATAGACATACAGTCGACTTTATCATGACAAACTATTTAATTAACCCCACTTCGCTGATAACGTTGACACGTTGACGCGTGAGAACGGAATTATTGTTGAAGATTTTAATGAGATATTTTTCACTCGCAGAAATACAGAAATGCAGAAATACCACGAAACGAGAAATATATTATGGAAGTAGCGGTTCTCCGAAAGTGTGGTTAGTGAATCCCATCAATCAGTTGTGTCTGGTGATTCAAGTGGCATCGGATGTGCACTCGACAGGGGCGCGAGACAAGCGTAATGAGGAAGGAGGGACCATGCGCCGCGCCCGCCGCCGGGGCGCTGCCGCCGTCGACTCGACAGAGGAAACACCAATCACCACTCACTAACCACCTATATCCCCCATACATACGTTTCAAAATTACAATATCATATTCATAATTTCTAATACACTATTGAAACACGTGCCAAGTATCATAAACGTTAAATCTCCACGGCATATTGTCTCTCTCACAGCCATGTTAAATTTCACAGCATCATGTGTAAGATCTGTGAAAATATTATCTCCAACACGATTTAGGCATCAAAAACACGGCGAGACATCTCGTAACCTTCTCTCGTATGTTCTAGGAAATGTTGGCCTGAGGCCAAATATGCTTCGCCAGGGAAATGAAGCAGTGGCGACGAAACGTCCGTCTAGCTAGAGAACGCCTTTCGCAAACTACTTATGGAAATAGCGCCAGATACACAGTCTGATGATTCTGCTTTATAAAATTTATTATAACGCACGGTGACTGCTAAAGTCATCTTGATGCAGACGTACCTATCTTGATGATGATGACTTAGCATCTATTATTTTGCATCCTGCGAACAAGTAGCAATACCTTCCTTATCCATTTGTTTGCCGAAACAAATAAGATAAGCCCGCGTTGGTACAAGTTATCTGTAGTTTTGGGATCCATATTGGCTCATCTAAAGTCTAAGTTCCAAAAATGCTCTTACTAACTATTTATACTCCATCACTCTTCCTAAAATGTTAGGGAACACCAACCAACACCAACATTTTAGGAAGAGTGATCATTCGGACCCGTAGTTTTGTGTACAATGTAGAAATGACGACATTACAAAGAAGTGGTGGAGAGGCTAGAACAGTTCTTGGTACGACCTTAGCGACATTGGGTAAAACGTCAATCGGCGCACTTGCTTGCTTATTTAGGCATGCTCATGTTCATTGCTCAAGCTGCTTCAATAAATCCTCTGCACTACTTAAAAGGGTTGCAAGAGCCATGCGCCGTATTTCAGCACGCGTGGGCAGAGCATAAATTGTTCGCTCCGAATTATCCTTTAGCAGGATATTTTGACATTCGCCCCACGCTAACTAGTTTACACACTCGCGGGAGGATCCACGTTCGGATGAACGCCTCCAGCGATTACCTCTCGACGATATTTGCAAGAGCGTGGGTGTTGCCATTTTGAAGAAGTAATTACATTTTGTGAGAGTGACGTGACTAATTAGGAGTTTTCTGACAGTCGATTAAAAATGAAAACAAAGCTTCCAAAAATCTGACGGGGACGTAATACCGCCGAAATGTCGATAATGTTAATGTGTTAGCGGCTTAGCGCAAACTTGGGATTTTAGAGAATTTTGAAATATCACAAAATAAGGCCTCAGATCGTTATAATTTATACCATAGACCTGCGACAATTCAACGTCGCCATCTGGCGAGCTGCATTGGTAACTGAGGTGCCAGAAAACTCCTCATTGAGGGGGCCGTCTTTGTTGGACACAATCACCGAGATGAAAATGACATAATACTTGCTTTTACATTTGGCAACAACATCTGGTGCTTGGAGGCCTTGGTCGTGGCAGTGGCGAGTGAGTCAGGAATGGGTGTGTGTCTAGTTGTTCAGAGTTCAATCGTGTTGTGTGTGAACTCTGCGGGTGGCTGTACAGGCTACTGACGTCATCGTCAGGAGCGACCGCGCCGCAGATTATGTAAAACTGTCGAGTATCGGGTGTCATCAACTCATCAACAACAGGTGTGAGCCGACGACTTGGTTCGTCTACGCATGCGCTAATAAGAATTATTGTCATGCAACAATGAATAGACGATAAACTACTCGCGCAGTCGTGTCGGGTGTCTCAGCTTATGGATCTAAGGTGAGCCTTGCCAAGCGAGTTGTGAGGCGTAGGTCATGTACCTGCACTACCTACTGGTGTCGCATATCTTGCGAAAGAAGAAGTAGACGGCATTAATTAAAATTGCAGCCACATATTTACGGGCACCTGCCATCCCTTGATTAGAAAAACGCTTCCACAAACAATCTGGTTTCAGAAAAACAAACCTGTATTATCTAGTGAATATTCAGAGGACTGGATGGATGGTTTGTTTGCTAATTAGGAGAGAAGATGACAAGCGGTCTGGAGGGTTTCATAAATTTTCATAAGTGTCGATCGCACCTGTCGCTGGCTGCCATATCAAGTTGCAAACATACAGTGATAAATCATAATTTAAACCATATTATCTGTCAATAAACTTCAATTTCTAATATTCAACCTTTTTGTATAATAATTATGATTTCTGATTCTGTCCAATTCTTAGGGACTCTACTTTCTGACAGTTAAACAGATGCACTAATGGTATGTATTACCAACAATTATGTTTGTCGTTCTTTAGTATCTCGTTTAGAATATTGTCTGACGCTTTTCTTATATTTAAATTATATTTTTTTGTCTCAAGATCTCTGTTTCTCCGAGCTGCTGACTCTTTCCGATGGTTTTTTGAATTCAGTAGCGGTGTTCAATGTGTACTTCAGCGGTTGGAGTTTTCTGGTTGTTTGTATGCAGTCTTCTCTTTCGTTTTTAGATGTGGAAGCCAGGATTTGCTCTTGATAATTGTTTGTATGATTTTTTTAAGCCTCCTAAAGTGGCGAGATGTGATGTACTTACTTATTGGTTAATTAGAAATACTGTATGGTTTATTTAGAGTTTTCCTAAGCGTACAAGGTGTGAAAACTAAGTACCTTTAGCTTTTAATAAAATAAAATAAAGAATTACCAGCTTTTAATAAAAATGGGCGCCGTCCAGGCAACTTCTGGCTTTACTATTTACCAGCTACTCTCGAATATCCATATCGGCAGCATTATGATTCTACTCTAGCATAGAGTCTAGCTAGAGCATATCTTTCAGTGATTTCCAACCATACTCGCAGCTGGTATCTTTATGCGTAAGCGCAATCGTAACCCAAGGTCTTCCTACATATACTGGCGCCATCGCCAGTGGCTTAGCTTCCTCATTTTCTGCGGATAAATCACTTTGACTTTGGCAGGCTCTTTTCTAGGATTCCGTATCCGAAGGGTACCTAAGACCGAAGACTCCATCCGCTGTCTGCTCATCTTTACAAGATACTCGTACGTATTTTTAGCGTTTTTTTCTTAAACGATGGTACGGAACTAGAGATGTGCCGACTAGTCGCCGACTAATCAGCCACTTTTGTAGTCGGTGACTAGTCGGCAATTAGTCGGCCAAAAGCGCCGACTAGTCGGCATATTTATTTCATTAATATTTGAATTTATTTTTGCATACAAAGTGTTTTCATGAAATTTAACCCTAAATTGATTGTCAACTTTGAATTTACAGGATCTACTGTTTTCTGGATTATCAGAAATGAGCTTTCACAACTTGATTAATCATAAATTAACAATAACATTATTTTAAACTTGTAGAATCTACTATGACAATGACGTGAATAAAGTGTGAGCGACGCAGCTGTAAACTCGTCACAAACAATACCAATGTCACCCTTATGTCACCCAAAATCTATCAAAAGCAATGATCGGCGACTAGTCGGTCGGTAGTCGGATAGTCGGTCAAAGTCATAGTCGGCCCATCTCTGTACGGAACCCTTCGTGTGTGAGTCCGACTCGCATTTGACCAATTTTTGAGATCAGAATTTTTACACGCACGAGCACAGTTTCTAGCGAAAAGTCTTTCTGCGTACAATCCAATAAAACATATTCATTGCGATCGTGCCAAGAGCTACTTTCATTTAATTTATGGCGATTCTTTGTAATTTATATTGTTCCATACATTGAAATGACGCTTGTGGCTTTACCCGCATTAATACTAATGTTGTGACCGGGTTTAGATAAAGTTGTATGAATATAATGATAATACATAACAATCACCTTCACAGTCGCGTATAGGTCTAAATCCATTAAACTGCTACTGATTTTTTGGGATGAAATCAGAATAGATAGTACTTAAAGTGACTAAATAGTAATATAATCTTGTAATATCCAGCTTTGTGTTACACCTAAATATTAGCACAATTGTTACTTTTGCCTTACATCAAATGAGGTAGTTCTGTTTTTTTTAATGAGTTGGTAATGATGAGTTGTGTTATTACGAATCCAAGTTTTCCACCTCGAAAGCCCTTCCACACAGTTAAAAACTTGAAAATATAGGTAATTTAACCGTTTTTCACTTTTTATCTGAAAACCGTACATACTTGTTAAAAGATGTGTATGAATACATCAAAGAAAATAAAATTTCGCGTCGATGACATTTTTTTTAAATTAAAATTGGTCAAGTAGTTTGACTTTTATGGGAGTCCAAAATACTCCCAAAACAATCAAGATGGATGTTCAGTATAGAATCAGTAGTGTTCCATATCTTGTATTTACCAGGCCACATCCGCATAGTAACTTTTGCGACGCAATACGACTATATACTAAATCCCTACTGCACGTTCCAGATTATCTTCCAGGTCCAAAAGGTTTTGCGCCAAACAAGGCTTTGAATACCAACTTTATTTGCTACTTATGACCATGGATACGAGCTATATCCAGGTCCCGCAAGGCCACTTCTGTCATGAGACGATTCCTTTACAAGCCTTTGAAAAATTACAAACCAACCTAAAAACCTTAACATATTCAGGTCCGGCATGGCCACTCCAGCCATGTCATCTGGTAAAATAATCCCAGGGATCTGTCACTTGCTCATAATCCCTACTGCATGTTTTAGGTCTAGGTACTATTGCATGGGTCCCAAACTTCTTCAGAAAATTTTCTTTTCAAGGCTTCGAAATTACTTAGAAGTTGGTTTTCAGGTTTGGTTGGATATGTTTTCGAAGCCTTGAAAGGATATTTTCCGAAAACCTTTGAGACCCGGAGGATAATCTGGATCATGCAATAGGAACTCTTTTACCAGTTGCTATGGCAGGAATGGCCCTGCTTGACCTGGATATAACTGATATCTATAGTCCAAAGTTGCAAATAAAGTTAGTATTTAAAGCCAGTTTTTGTTTAGTTTTCGTCAATTTTGACCCCTGAGGAATGTGTTTATGGCAAAAGTTAAGTCCACTGAATTCCCAACAAAATGAGACCAATTAAGTCAACTTACGCTTGATAGTTCCTGAGACACAGCTGTTCAAAGTTGTTGAGGTAAGTAAACAATTATGTACTAGAAGCGTTTGCAACGTTTACTTACCTCAACAACTTTGAACAACTGTGTCTCAGGAACTATCGTTTGCAAGTTGACATAATTGGTCTGATTTTGTTGGAAAAGGCAATGAGTAATAGATGCCTTTTTTTCGCGCGGCCTTCAACTAAACCTTATTTTTTAAGCGCAGAACTGTGCAACGAATAAAAATTAGTAAGACATATATACCTCTACACTCGTCCGGATTGAGCTAGAGGAGCTCAAAGTTTGTAACTTGTATTAGGTTTTTGAGATGTATTGGTATCCTAAGGGTTATGTTAAATCATCGGTCCCTGCTGTGTGACCTCTGAAGTATAGAAACAGCCATCTATGTAAATACGACTAGTCGTATAGTTATAGTTATCGCGGGCTTGGTTTCCGCAACTCGACGACTGTAATTTGCACCTATTTTGCGTGATTACGACTAGTCGTATTAGTTGACTCATCCAAAAATCGACCACACTTGGTGTTGCTTAACCTCAACGATCGATCCGGATCACCGAGCCAAGCTGAGCCATGATTACGCTATGATTATAATTACGTTTTCACACTTAACTTGCCCCTAGGAGACCAATACATCTCTAAAACTTAGTAAATGTTATATTGAGCTCCTCTAGCTCAGTCCGGACTGAGTGTAAAGGTCGTACTAAGTTTTATTTGTTACACTATTTTGCACTAGAAAAACAAGGTTTGGTTAATTGTCGCGCGAGAAAAAATTACCATTTTCTCCATTAAAAGATTACTCATTGGCATTTAGTTGACTTTAATAGCTTTGCCATAAGGAAAGGCCGCGTTGCTCAAAGCCATAAACCCATCATTATAAACCCATAAAAAAATGTGAACTTCCTTTTTGTTGCAAATCCTTGAGTAGCAGTTCATCATATATACTATTTGGCCTAATAAATCCAAATTATTATCATTTAATTGAAAATTTAGTCTGCTTTATTATGTATTTTGCTCTGACACAAATTCTTGGTGGTAACAATTTACAAAAACTTGAAAAAGTCCTAAAAATGAATTTTCAAGTTTTTAACTGTGAACTGGTTTTCGAGGTGGAAAACTTGGATTTGTATAACCCTTTAACCACTAACAACTCATAAAAAAAACAAAACTACCTCATTTAAATGCAAGGCGCCAGTACCAGCTTTTTACGAATTCCATGGGCTATATCAACAATAACCTGAGATATTTTTTAAATATCTAAACCTAACCCTGATAGAAGGTAGGATTGTAGTAGGTGGAGATCTTCACTCTCAACTCAACCTAGAGTCCCCGTCCACTATATCACATCCTACGATATCTGGCGTGAACATAGTAAGTATTGTACGTTTTCTATTGAATGGTTTTTTATCGAGGTTATTAATAAATCGAAGCTTCTTTTTTGTGATGTCACAGTGTAATAAAATAAAACACCCTCACACAACAATCCGCGACGTTGAAATGCCTTTGCAAGGATTGAATGGAACGTATCGTATACGAGAGTGTCACATAATTATTACACGTGTATGGTGTAATTTGTTTACTATATCAGCAGGGATTGTAAACTTCATTGAGCTGGCAAGGTGGCGCCTGCCTGTCGCATTATGACTGGTTCTTCTTGTTCCTTCGCTCATAATTCAACGTATATGTTTATTTCCAGTGTTTCCTAATTAAAATGCAAAAAGGCGGCGCAGAGGCCGTTTACATTGTCCGACCAATTAGTAGGAACCATAAAAATCATATTAATCATTCTGCTTCCTTATAGAGCGCTTTGCCGAATGCCGAACTAAACGTTTTATTTATTTTTAATATTTGGGATGCATTTTTTGTCATTTAAATAATTCCGTCGTCATTTCAGAATTCCGATTTGATTGTATGGCAAATAAAAAAGTAAATACTTGGAGAATAACAATAATTTTATGTTGAAACTCGTATCATAAGAATTCTGATTCGCAGAATGTTGGTTAGGTTGTATTTTATAAAGTTTGATAACAGAATTTTATCCAGGGGCAAACAGTGGCCGCGAGCCAACATATTCAACAAAAATATCGCATTATAATTTATTGAGTATCATTCTACAAATACATGAACAGAACAGGAGTATTAAGTACAAGGTGTAAATGAATTAACGCAAAATGAGAAACTTCTTTGTTAGGTACATACATACTAAGAAACCGATTTGATCAGAGCGACTTTATTTTTCACTTTTCCATACAAATCAGCTGACACACTCAGGCCAAAATGTAATGAAAAGTGAAAAATAAAGTTGCTCTGATCAAATCGGTTTCATAATGAAAGTTGCTCAGAATGATGTCCCTAACAAAGTAGTTTCACATGTTGCGTTAATTCATTTATACGGGTCAATCCATTCTGAGCCGCGTCGCGTTAAGTTTTACATGGGAAAACAATCGCGAATTGTGTTCGAATGAAATCTTTTTATCTAGTATATTTATTTACTAGTGCCGAACTAATCTGAAAAATCTTAGACTCAACACTTTGTCCTTTACAAAGTCGCAATAGCATAAGTAATTCTGACAGAAGGTCATTTCAATATTAATAACGATATTTTACGAAATTCGCTCCCCCGGTATTCTGAATTACTGGGTTTATTTATTCGTGAATGCGAACTGATGAATGATCGGAGACTCGCGGATAGAATGGAACACCTACGGGAGGGCTGCGCTGGCGCACGGCTGACGCGGTCACGCATGCGCACAGCCGGCTCGCCTACCCAACTGAGTTATCAATCAAACGACAGGAATGCAAATTTTAATTGTAGCCGGGCCGGGCCTCCGCCGCCGCGCGATATTATGATCTCAATTTATTTGCACGAACGAAGCTGCGCCCGCGCCTGCGGGGGGCGGGGCTAGCCGCACGCACTGCGCTAGGGTGGGAGACAACCGCCAATTATCAATAAACTAGCTTTTCTGCTATGTTAATCAGCCTTGAGATTTTTCCTCCGCGATTTCACCGAGCCAGAACGCTGCTATAACGCTGCCACAAAACCTAATGCTTTATCCGACGAGAAAGCTTTTTGCGATAACCTATTTACTTTACTTACAGATGCACGCGGGTTTATTGCTTTACAATTAGTATCACTGCCGTAACCGAGTCGGATGCATAATAAATATCCAGCAGACGCGCAAGATTGTTTATGGTCAGACGCAATCGAGTGGCTGGCACGGTGTTATGTTTGCGACGATAAGAGGCAGAGGCGGCCGCGGCCCGCGAGGCCTGTGAAGTTTTCAGCGGCGGCCGTGAGGTCTTTCAGCGCCGACGCGTCCGATAGGGCGACGCAAGCGCGGCGGCGAGACGAGCGTGGGCGCGGCCCCGTTTCCCGGGCTAAATATAATTTCACTTGATCATTTAATTATATGGAGATTAATGGGCGAGCAAAGACGCCAACATTTGCGTTAATAAACTGTACAATATGGCGTGAAACATTTACTACGGCGGCGCGTCGAGACACGGGCGGCGTTGCCGCTTTGTTTATGTACACATTCGTTTTTACCAGTCCACCGTGTTGTTGGACTGACGCAATGTCCGCAGAGGTCGCCGCTCGGCCGCTGTGCAGTTGCACTGCTGATGAGCTGCGCTTATGTAAACAAGTATCGCGATGCAATCTAACGTGGACGTGATACAAATCCGACGGTGATCCTCTTATGCACACAAATAGGATGACATCAGCGTAAAGCCTTACAACTTATACGAGAATAATAGTTACTGTAGGCCTGTTAGACCTTCAGTAGTGTCATGCACCACTATATTTCATTCAGGGATCTAGATTTTCATAGTCATTAATAGAGCATCACATAGCTTCTTCTTACTGCACTTTATAATCACATACTTATCGTGCAGTTATTATCCCTCAATTAACTTAGATTCTAATTAGCAATTACAATTTTCTCCAAATTAACTCCCGCTGCATAATTTAATTATACAAATTGTCTTGTTAATAATACTTATCAAAGATAATCTATCATTTCCGCGCGGTGGCCAGGTAGGTTTATGGGTAATTTGTTTCATTTAGACCCTATCTGCAATCAAGTCTAGATTGAAAATGACAGTGTGCATAATAATAGGTACTCGTTGTATGTATAGCTGGCTGTATTTTCTTGGTGTATCGCGAAATTACTACAGTATTAGGTATAAGGTACCTTCTTGCTAGGTCTCTACATAGTTTCTTGTGATTCAGCACGCAACTAGACCTTACAATTCACAAGGGCGCGCGGCTACTTGGAAAGGCACTTGTAAGATACGTTCTCGAAAACCACATCAAACCCACGCAATCATGATGTGCAAAACTTTAACTCCAACTAATTTGCATAACCAATTCGACGGCACGAAATATCTTATCAGTTCGTCATGTTTTACAAAGCATATTACAGTGCAAAAATATCACATGATTATGATAACAGTCGCGTCGTGTGATAATTTCACGCCTTGTGTGTGGCTGTCGAAGACATGCTGAAGAAAGACGATAATAATACGAGTAGTTATGGAGCAGTAGCCTTAGCGTGACTAGCACGACAAGGGTTTTGTCGTGGGAAAGACAGAGATATGCAGTTAATATAGCTCTGTCCCTTACCAACTCGCAACAAAACTCGGCATGCTAAGGCTACAGATGAGAGATATATTAGCGTGTTTTGGTGATGCTGACGCGTATCGGCTCGGCGCATGCACCTGAGATGCTGCGAGATCACCCTAATTAAAATTAAAATTTGGAACCCAACTTTTATACCTGCATTTTTAAAGATAGAGACTGGATTTGCTAATCTCGACATCCTATCAATATAGTGGTGAGACATTACAACGGAGCTAATTTAAATTTCTAAATAATGTTTAGATAGGTACCAATTACAGCACGGTGTCCAGCTCTTCTGCCAGTTTCAGATGGGATCGATAAAACTCAAACTAAATTTTATTGGGTATCAAATCAACCTTTATTGGGTACCAGTTGAAGAAGTGTTAGAATTCGCTCAATACCAGAATAATAACGTTTTGCTGACTACTGAAGATTGGTTGCCTTTATTCAGCTAAGGTGCAGCCCCCGAATATACCCCGCACATTTTATCATTGTGTTATGTTTGTAAGAGTGAGCCGACATCTAATTTTGATATTTAGACATAATAAGCGTGGTAAACGCAATTCGCACGGTATATGCTAAGGGTGCTGGAGTAAGGTTACAGAGAGAGGTTGCAGACGCCTGCAAGCCGTTTTTTGTGGCCGTGCCGACGACATGAGGTTACGTTTCGTGGTACTTGCGTCAGCTTACATAAGGGCCACAGTTTGACATAGCCGGTGACACCACACTCACCCCAGATAGCAATTATTTACGCGACGCGACAGCTTGTCTTTATAAATTTCATTGAGCGGCAATAAAGATATATTGGCGAATCGGACGATAAAGTTTATCGTGAGGTTTTGCGTGCGGGTGGCATCTAGCGGCGCCGCTCCCTCGAGTCAGTCGGTTCCAAGCTTCATTACTCCTGTCTGTCACTATGTTGCCATTTTCGAAACCAGTTGAACCGTTGCATCGTTTTTCTCCCTCGGTTTTGAGTCACCACTTCTTCGACTTCCTGAGCTCAATTCGGAGACCATGAACAATTAAGACATAAAACTTAGGACGCAGTCTAAAGTTTAGTCTCATGGACATTGTCAGTGACAAGCGAAGGTTGTGATGGAAGGCCACTCAACAGCGGGAAGGCGTGTTCCAACTTTGAGTAATGGCGGAGAGGCGATGACGAGTCCTGGATTTGAATACAATGCCACGATATCTCAGGGCCGCCCTCGCAGCACAGGCATGCATAATACGACGTGTTTATTTAAAATCTGCAACATTCTTGGCTGGAGTGATCGGTGCATCTATGACACTGAAAACAATTGTGTACGTATTGCGCTGAAATTGCTATGAGTAGCATCTTCTTGATTTACTGATTTACACTTCTGAAATATCATCATACGACCCTGAAAATTAAAATCATGATCTGAAAAAAATAATTTAACATGAACAGCAATCGTGATAGGTGGTGAAACTACAGGCTATAAACATTGTGGTTCATTTAAGGGTCATAGTATCAGTTCAATCATCATTTTTCTCATTTGCTCCTGTACACTATTCGACCTGGATGCATCAACGCTGCATTTCCAATTGGCCACCAATTGCAATTAATAAATCGCTAACCAGTGCAACTGCGAGTTATTGGTTCTCTCATTGATGTTAAATAATCATAACTACACGGCACACACTTTGATAGTTAAAAGTCCATTTTGATAAAGTATTCTCACAACTTCTCTAACATTGTTTGCGTTTTTAGATAGATCGATAAATGTATCGCTTGAAACTTTTAAGATCTCGGATTCGCAACTTTGCTGCAGGTAGGTACATTAAGTACCCTCCAGTCTCCAAGTACAAAGTCGTCACTGACGAATATCAGTGTCGATGTCGTTGGGGGCAAAAAAATCTGAGACAATGGAAAGAGGCGAACAGGTTAACTTATGTCCTCGATAGTGCTTGCAACCCACCGAGACCTATTTGGGAGTAGTCTTCCCTATTTGGAAGGCTGCGGTTCGAGTCGCGATCATATCCGCAGATGGCTGCGACATAGAGTTGCCTGACAATCGATGGCCTATCGATGATATCGACAGTGTATTGAGGCCCCAAATCATGCTCATTCACAGATCAACACAACAAAAACTATCGAAACTTGGGACAGTATCAATACTAGCAATGGCAGTTCAGTGCCACCAACTTGTTCTTCAGTTGACAGCGGTCGCCAGTGTCTTAGTAGTCTTCATAATAGCGGATATAGTATAGTATGTATTCTATTTGATGGCGGATGACAAGCCCGCTGTACCAATTTTTCCCACCTGAACAGTTGGTGGCTCCTGCCTTTGTTTTCGCCTGGTGGCGCTGCTGGCGTATTTGGAGACATTTTTTTTTCGTGATTTACGGCCCAGGAAACAAGTCCTTTTAGGCTTAGTTGGAGGCACAGAGTGAGTAAGTAGAGTTTCGTGAATACACGAGCTAAGTAAAGGCACACAAAGGAACCTATTTGTAAAAAAGACACAATATTGTTTAGTTAGAAAGTAAATAGAATTGGACCACTTTGACAGATAAGCACTTCAACTACACCAGCGCCATCTGCCTTGAGCTTATGAGAGGAGACGCCAGTTACTCCATGTAGTCGTTATAGCATTAGATACTCTATGCAGTGGATGAATACTAGGTATGTACCTATTCATTATTTTATTATTTTGCAGCCTTCATATATATTATTGGCATTTGGCAGAAACAATCGATAGTAGAATTTCAAGCAGCACTACTATGACTAGTAGGTAGCAGTAGCACACACAAGGCTGAGTGGCGAAAACGAGAACTAACTAAGCACTATCGAACTGCGATTACATTGACTGACCCCGCGTATCTGTTCATAGTTTTTAAACTTCGTTGACTCGCAGGTAGGTACGTGCTAAATGTACCTAGCTACGAGTAGATACCTACCTCTTACTGGTACACACTGTGCCAGTGATTGGACAAGATTCCAAGCGGACTAGACTTGCAATGGCAATTCCGACTGTGGCCTAAGGACCTCCATATCTTTTGGTCTCGATTTTTCTTACAATGTTTTTTATTTATTACTACCAAAGCTGTTAAACTTTGAAGAATGAAACGAGGAGCATACGTTGCCATACAACTACAGGAAAAATATTGTAAAAGCGTAAAGACACCCACACCAAAAACCCCACCAAGACTTCAATTAATGTCTATTGCATGGGGGCGAAAACTTAATTTGCTCTAATTTTAATGTCAAATATTTTTCCGTTTCGGCCAGGAGAGAAAGCAAAGGGGTAGATATAAATCCAAAGGTGATAAGATTGTTATGATGCAAACGCCACAAACAACATCTTACGTACTTAGACTATCTAAAGAAGAAATCACGATATTGATTTTCAATACTTACGTTTACGTGTCCTTCAAGACGACTAGTTCGTGCAAGTCATGAAATCTATTTTCACGTCATTATGAGACCGGTGACCGCGTGAATTTCCCATACAAACGTAATACAAAAATGATTTGAATTTGAAAACTAGTTTAGACTGTTAATCGGATTAATACAGTGTTTACGCAGGTTCCTGGTCGTATACCAAGGTTCTTATTTAAATTACTTTAAAATAATTTTAAATTGGGTAAAGAGGAACCCTGGAATACAGACCAAGAACCTGCGTAAACAGTGTATAAATCCGATTAACAGTCTAAATACGTTAAACTGTTTCTCAAATTCAAATCATTTTTGTATTACGTTTGTATGGGAAATTCACGCGGTCACCGGTCTCTTAATAACAATTGCACAAATTACAAGGTATTTCATATTTATTTTTCCAGTTTTTACTGCTCTCCGATGGTCTGGAATGACCATATTTTATACTGATAAATGTGCCATCTCGGGACTTTCAGGCAAAGTCTGTTTCAAGTTTAAAGTCCCCTGGATCAAAGCATTTTCAAACTTAACCTTTGACAATAAAGACTTCGAGAAAGGTATTTGGTGAAACGCACCCTAGGTAATTATTCGAAATGTTTTCAAAAAAAGTGCGCGATCCAAATAGATTAATAAGAAAAGGCATCTTAACCGGTTTATAGCATGTTTATGGTAAGAAGACTTTTCAAAGTGTCAATATACACAGAGACAAAAAACCTCGTAGTACTATAGGAAATCATTAATGTATGATAAAGTCCCATCGTTAAGTATTAGCAACCAGGGTTATTTTAAAATATGCTGTGATCTAAATGCATATTATGAACTCGCAACAACACATTGATGATTATGTCATCAGAAACAACTTGCAAACTATAAACAGCGAACATTACAATATCAATAGTTACTCCACATCTGCATCATGCTAGTAGCACGAGCTCTTTTGTCACGATACAACATCGCAAAATGTAAAGCCAACGAAATATTGTTTCGGGCAACGGCTTGACATTTACAGCTTAGCAATTGTGAGTAAAGAACGTATTTGCACCACTGTTGGCATACTAATCTAATGCCTCAAGTATCTCGTAAATGTCTGAACCCGCATTAGTTTCAAAAATATTAAGGTATCTTTGGGGACTGAATTTTCTCGCCGTCTTTGCTTTTGCTTATAAAATCGTTGGGAAACGTTTAAAGTGTGCCTTCACGTGATGCATCATGCACGCTTCCGCATCATCGCCAGCTGACGTCATCGTCATCGCATCAGACGCGTGCCGTTAAGCTGAATGACTGCTCGTTAAAAAGCTACTCCGCATAATTAGCGGGCGGCACAACACTGTTGAAAATAAAACAGAGTCTCGATGTCCCACGGCCCCCGGGCTGCCGTGACCGCTCGCAGGATCCATCACGAAATGTACACTCCTCCAGCATCTTATTAAGTGTTATGAAAGGCATCTGCGTAAGTGACGCGGCCATATACGGCGACAGCAAAAGGTCCACCGCAAACGAACCTGACTCGACGCAGCGCCAACAATAATATGCATGTCGGATTTAGAATCAAATGTTTCTCATAAATCTATCCAAATGACAGGGCTTTATCGCAGACATCTAGGTTTTTGGCTAGTCTTGGTCCAGCACGCGACATGCTAGTAATGCGGATGCCAAATTATTTATAATTTAGAATAAACAGTAACAGTTACTTCGTTTCTTGTAAGCTGTAAATATGTCGGCGGGCTGTGGCAATAAGACAGTATACAGGATAAATCGCTCATGGAATTATAGTCGTAATGGTTGTCGATTCAGCGTAAATGGCTCTCCTATTTAGCGAGCGCTGGAAGGCACTATTAACACGTCAGAAGGAAGCAGCCTTTTTATCTCTCACTCAATTCAGCGATAATTTCATAAAGGAAGGGGGCGGGTCTCGGCCACGTCGACGCTAGGGCTACCATGAGATTTCTGATATTTTGTTTCTATGACATATTTTACAGTCGAAAACACCCACAGGATATTCTGTAGATGGGCGCAAAGCTTTGAGGCCGCGAAGCTAGTGTAAATCATTCAAACCATAGTTGTGTTAGACTTAGACGAAGTCTTATTTTCACGCATATCACGTACGTACAAAGCATACAAGACCACATATGGCTAGCCTACTATCTTACAACGTGACTTGCAGATGCAACTCATCTCAGTTACAGTAATTTTATTGCAACTTGTGCTAAAAATGCAGAAACTAGTGGTAGTGTAGTGAGTGGTGGAGTCGCAGGCGTCGCGTCGTCGCCCGTCGCCCGTCGCCCGGGAGGTCCATACACTTACAGCGTTTAAGGAAACCACTAATTGCAGTGCGCTTTAAGGACGCTGATCGATAACACGATAATGTCTTTAATGTCTGTCTTGTATATTGGCTCGAGGAAAATCATTTACGTGTCCCCCACCACGTATTAATGTCGCTGCAGAAACTGTTGATATTCTTATCTGTCTATCAAAAGTGATAATTGTAAATGTAGTGCTTTGCTAGACAAGACTGCAGTGTAGATAATAATGGTTTGATAAGGCATAACCAGTAGTTTTTTTTATTAAATTATTGTTTTGCTGATCACCGACTTTTCAAATTTAATGCCGAATCGCTTGTTAAGTCGGCATCGTTGTCTGATGATTTATTAATAAGGCATGCAGAGGCCGCAATTTCTTCCACGATGGTCCATTTTGCAATTAATATGCATTTAATCTCTTATGAAAAACTGGTCCGTGACGACCTTTAGCGCGTTTCTTTCTCCTTTTATTGTTTTATTTGGCAGCGCATGATCCTCCCTAATTGGTATGCTTCGGACGCGGCCGCTTAAGATGCACTTGATATAAGAGTTGACGCGCATGCCTTCACGCCAAGCTCGAAGGAAACAGAATTATTGAGAACGCTCCTACCTTCAGTTATATTATAAACCTCCACAAATGGCGACCGGAGACACTACACTTACCGTGAGAACTCCGCGACACACATCGTCGACACCCATCCTTGAAGCCCAAAATATGGCGGTTCGGTTGCGATTGTGGCACAAGCGGTACAACACAACACACGCAATATGTTACATTACATCTGTATTAAAATTCAAAAGCATATCAGTCGACTCCCACGGAACCGTTGGGCGCGCTGCAAAAGGACACAAATTGCATCCAGTTGCATAACATGCATTATTTAAGAGTTGCGGCCCTATAAGAAAAGTATTAATATGATAGTCTAAGTATATGTCGTATGGATGGTGAGTCAGAGCGCAATGACCCTCAGACGCCCACCATCCTCTCTCGCAACACATGCTAATTCAAAACATTATCAAACCCTGGGAATAAGTGTTCTGTATCCCTCATACTGAGTAGTTCGCAGCTACTCGTACTTACTGCGAGCCGTCAGGGCATCATTCATCTGCGGAGGACGTTTTGCATAAAGCCGCGAGTGGCAAGCCGGCGATCCAGTCCAGTCCGCGGCGGCGGGAACGAAGTGAGACGAGAGGCGATCCCGTGTGGATAGTGTCACATGACTAATGGAGCAGGCGCCGATTCTCGATATCGGCGAATAAAAATAAACGGTGGTTGTGCGCCTCCCGCGTCGACGTGAGGTCTTTCCCACACGTCTCATCTGAGCCGCAGCACCAGAGGGCAGATTATGCCGACACGACACGATAAGCTGACAAGAGCAGCTCTTTTGGATGCGGAAGCTTCGTGTGTTGCCCTTTAGCGCAGAGGAGCATACACACTCTGATAAGACTGTTTTCACGTGAGCTCCAGTGACTGTGTAATGGGATTATTGTTACCACGAGTAAGATCCTCAATCTGTTACTGATTTCGCTTAACAGTCATGTTTGTTGTTAAAAGCGACAGTTTAAAAACATGTCCTTGCGATTTGCTTACACGGAGCGACTTTCGATTGAACATGCGGATTTCTCTTGTATGATATGATCTTTAATAAGATAGTTTATGTATGATGTATTAAAACAACTTTTTTTAATAACTTCAACTTAATCTACATCATGAAACGGTGCTACACAATATTCTGTTTGAGTAACTAACCTGAAGTTTAGTACATACATACTTAGTAGCTACCTATCTAAAAGAGAAATAATGGATACAAACACACAAAAGTGGAAGCTTAACAAGCCTCGTAAGGAATGTGACCCAAAAAGATAACAAAGCAGTTAATTTGTGAATGGAAACCCTTCAACTTTATAAGTGCAGTAAAGTATGATAAACTGACCGGGCACCATTTTCTCGAGTAAACATTTATAGGACTAGATAATGTCCATTAAGAGCGGTGTAAATTAGCAGGTTCCACTCACAACATAAACTTTATATAGAGATAACGCTTTATTGCACGTTTAACCTAGATTAATTTTGATAAGACAGCATAGCTTACTATTAATTAATTAGCGAACACTATACACGATCATGTTTAAATCAATATGTCACAGTCCCAGTGACATTAATATACAAGTATAAACAAGTCAATGAAGTCATAATACAGTAAGAAGCGTCGTCAGGTCTCGCTGAAAAAGAGCGTTTCAGCAAAAACCCATAAAACGTGGAGTGCGAAGTGGTATGCGAACTCGTGCCGTCAGCGATTACGTCAGAGTTGTTACGTTTGCCGCCGCCCCGTGTCGGGAAAATATCTAAAAGGCGGCAGACGCATTAGAAAGAGATCAACCGGACCTTGCCAAGTAGAAATCAACATGGATCTATTGGCAACCATCTGGCGCACCGAAGACATCTTCACGTTGACGTTGGAATAAGAATATTTTTATGCTGTCTTTACGCTTCGATCGATGGCATTTCTATTATAAACTATGTAATTTTATTTTTTTAAATAGCCTATATGGTGTTCCACTGCTGGGCAAAGGCCTCGCCAGTTCATGCCCACACAGCTCTAGCCGAAGCCTTGTCGGTCCATCCTGGTAGGAACTTATCCAGGTCATCCCTCCGTCTCCTTCTGGGCCTTCCCCTACGCCATAGTCCGTCTGTAGGCATCCAATCAGTGGTTGATTTCGCCCATTTGTCCGGATGGATTCGACAGACATGTCCAGCCCAGTTCCACTTGAGTTTGGCGGTCTGCGTGCCCACGTCAAAACAATGCCAGTTTGGAGCGCAGTATGTGTTCTTATCGCGGTCTGTGCGTTTAACACCTAGAATACTGCGCTTCATTGCTCGCTGGCAAACGTTGAGTTTGGACTTCTGATGTTCGGTCATGTCATCATGACATATTATACAGTAGACAAAATCAAACCCACATCTGCCTCAGAACGAGTATGGATAAGTAAACTGTTTATTTCCTTTCAATGACGTCACCTTACCGCCACTTGCCAATAGACCTCTCTAAGTTTGCGAGTGCAGAAGAAAAGCCGGGCTGCGCACGCGACTTGACGCGACGCTGAGTGACGCTCGCTTCCGGCTCGCGCGACGTGACGTCATCGCCCATCATCACTAAATATACGCGCGGAGACAATGAGACACTGCGCCGCCGTCGGAAACACATAACCACAGGCGACGGGAGTTTAACTGCTTAGTGCAACTAGCTACAACGTGGGTTAACAACGGTCAACTCGAGTAAACTTTTACAACTCCATAGAACTTACATGGGTCTACCCCTACTCCCTCCTTATACTCGACAATCCAGCTGTGTATGTATCCTTACTTGGCTTACAAAGGCGAATTATCTCGAGCAACAGATCTACGTCTCGCCTTTATAAAAATTACAATATTTCTTGTTCGGTTTGTTTGTGCGCAATAAAGAAAGAAGTTCTTGTAAGTTTGTATAGAATTGCCAAAGTATAAGTACATACTTACCAAAGTTAAGTAGTTGCTGCTGGAATTTAGTAACAAAAATGCCGGGTTTGTCTGATTTTACTAAATATAAATCAGGATTGACTGTATTTACGTATTTTACATAAATACCCTTTATAAATAGTGGCCCTTGGCCAGTAAAGTAGCGTGAGTTAAGGCGCCTCATGAATAAATTAGGGGTGCTTTTTTCATGTGTATTTCAGGAAATACTAGGCAAATAGTAATCAATTTCTGGTATATGTAATATGACTGTATAATCTAGGGTTTTCATGAAGGAAAACGTGTTTGGATAAAAATTTCTCGATAGAAAATAAATCCAAAGTCAACCCTTTTTTCCAATATTTTTTCCTTTTTTACCGCAGTAGTGTAAATATGATCTTTCTATTAATTGTAATATGCGGGGAATTGTTGTTATTAGCGATTTGAAGATTGAAATGTAATTCCCTGGAATAGCTTATTTTTTATGATTTTTTTTCCGTTTTGGCGCTTACGTTGATTCAGATTAGGCGCGAGCGCACAATTGCCATCCCACTTATTCCTGTTCCCGAGTTATATTTGCTTCTCACTTCCGCAATCTTCGTTGACCTTGGTTTGTAATTATTCGTACCTCGCCTTAACCCTTTCACAAACTGAAATAAAACTGAAGCCCCTGAAGCCACACAATGTACTCTTAACCGAGTTTCGCGGCCATCTGACTTGGGGTCATACTCACGGCTGTTTAAACGTTCTGAATTCGCCGATGTTAAAACGGAAGATCTGGAAAAACTAAGAAATAGTAAGGAGTAAACTAGAGACACCAAACAGGCGTTTTAAAACCACAGTGAATTTGAAACTTAATAAAACACGGTTCAATAACCAGCCACAGACATGAAGCCCCGGATGGGTAGATAGATATATGCGCTATGCGGTTTAATATCTACCACGATCGAAATAAATCGCTAGGATTTTTGCCAAGTGGAATCATTATAATATATGGGACGCGCGGAATTTTCACTGACAATATTTTGACAGAGCGCGGTAGCCAGAGATTTAGGAAAGTCCACACAGAGAGTCGACCGCCTGTTGTTCAACTTTTCATTTAATTTAGTTTGCTTTAAAATGTACATGATGCAAGGGTGAAAGTAGTCTCTCTTCGTTTGAACTTGGAGAAACGTAATTTCTATGGTGGCACACTGGAAAATGCTGCGTTTGAGTGTTGCCTGTAATAAAACCTTTTCTTATTTATCAGAAACCGTTGGGATTACGAAAAAAGTTTATAACCTAAAATACTAGCTACAGATTTTAAGTTTCGGCACAGAAAGGTTTATTAATAATATATTATTTTGTGTAGAATTTCAGATGTAGACCTCGATTGGGGCGAAATCCCAAAACACAGATTTATTTACTGATAATACTTCATTCTCCTATTCCACCTACATTGTAAAGAGTGCTTTCGATATTTCCCACTCATTTATTACCTCGCGTTGTTTTACGACCAACGTCTCCAATCTGCAAAAATCTATAAATACTATAGTTATGGAGTCTATTTTCGCGTTAGACATAAATAATTTTCGGTACCTGTTTTCATCCATACGTCTACAATAGCTAGCATACGAAACAGGTATAGAGAAGTTATATCTACCTCAATAGAGTTAAACTTAAGGGTAAATAAAATACGAGAGCCGACAAGTGTTTTTGTCATCTCACTGAAATCGTATCCAATGAATTAACGCAAAATAAGAAACTTCTTTGTAGGGACATCAATCTGAGCAACTTTCACTATGAAACTGATTTGATCAAAGCAACCTTATTTTTCACTTCTCCATACAAATCAGCTGACCCATACTCAGGCCAAAATTTACTGGGAAGTGAAAAATAAAGTTGCTGTGATCAAATCGGTTTCATAATGAAAGTTGCTCAGAATGATGTCCCTAACAAAGTAATTTCTCATTTTGCCTTGTATACGATTTCAGTGAAATGACAAAAACACTTTTCGGCTCTCGTAATTTATTTACCCTTAAGTTTAACTCTAGATTTTTATAGATTTAGTTCAGTGATTTGGTTGAAATCCCTAGATCTGTTTAGGGATATGTCATATAATCTTGTATTTATTTTATAATTTCCCGGGATTTAATCTAATCCCTCAGGGATTTGGCCAAATCTTACATTCTATCATATCATCATAATGACAATAGTCACCAGCGTGTGAAACTTCAAAGTTTGACATTTATAGCACCGTCAGTCTTCTTTCCATTACTACTCGTAGAACTTGACCATTTGAAGAGCTGTTGGCTAGTGGACCCTAGGCACCCCAACAAAACAAATGTTTAATTCCGACAAAAAACGTAGGGCTGCGAGTTTGAAGAATTACGTTTGAGTTTAACGTCTAACTGAAATGGAAAATGGATTATCTAAAGGCGCCGTACCCACCTACGTGACATGCGTGAGTCTGATCAGACAAAAGGCCATGTTCTTGCACGGCATATTCTGTTCTGCCCTATCGGAATTAAGGGATCTACCCAAACCCGACAAGCTGCTAACATATAGGTGCCTCCTAGGTGCCCCCGCCTTAGAAATTACTAAGTACTCCACTGTCGTGTCCAATTTGGGCTGAGTTCGCCAATTCGCAGTGAAATTCAGCTAGCAACACTGACAATGTGGTATGTGTGTTGGTCCCACGCCTTCGGCTACCGGGGCGCACAGCAGGCCCCGCGAGCAAAAAGGCCGGGTCTGAAGGCCATCTACGGAGCGCCGGCAACTGTACAACCGGACCCTGTGGCCCTCGGACTCCACGTCGTCATAGGGATAACTACGAGTTGGGATTGGGACGTGAGCTCTGGGGCTGTACTCGAACCTCCAACCAATGCTGATTCGGTACCTAATCTGTGCTGATTAGATACCTAGTCTAATCCGAAAAAAATAACATAAACTCTTGACATATCTATAACTGTATCGGATCTGACTATCTAGGGAAGAAAGGCTGCAGTAGTAAGAATCTTAGAAAATCTAGAAGAAAGTCTTTGCCTCAACGTCCATTCGAATACTATTCGTCGCTTCCTCATTGCCTCAAGTTCTCACTACGGTAGTCACTCAGTGTAGACTAAATAAATTGTCGATGAAACGACATAGATGAAATGATGAAGCGTGTTATGATCTGGCGTACCTAGGTAACCCAGATATTCTACAAAAAACTAGCGCGTAGGTGCAGTAATAAGAAATTGAAGAAGGGTCGTACCTACAGAAACGTATTTGTAGAGCATAGTTCCACATTCAAACTAAACTGACCCGTTGAGTAAAACAGAACTTAATTGGTCAATTAAAGTGATGTCAATAAATACCCATAGAATTTTGCTGTTGACATGGGACAGACACTCAGTTTAGTGTCTACCAATAAGATTTGTAATTTCTCCATTGTTCGTCAAGAGCGACACCATCACAGGGCTATTAAGTTTGGGTCAGTTGTAAAATGTAGATGCTATGGCATACACAACGGAATATATCGATCAAGATCGATTAGAATCGGAGCCTCACAAGAAAACTCAAGGTTGAAATCTTCCACGGTTCAGTAGAACTGTGGAAATATACTGGCATCAACGACATGTAGAAAAATTCCATCTCAGCAAAGCAAAATACACAGTACAGAGATTATGCTTCCAGCCCTCCAATTTTAGTCCGCAATGCATCTCTACAATCGACTTATGCAATAAAAAGCTTTTGCAAGATGTCACGGGGAGACATCGCGACGCTCGCAGCATGCATCGCCGGTCGACGACACCAGGCCACCTCATTATAACTCAATCGTCTATTCCCAGCAGAGCGTAGGATCAGCAAGTTTTTCCCTCAACAACAATCCGGCACGTCCTAACATTTAAACACGGTTAGCAGAATAAAACGTGTCTACGAATACAGCAGACAGCAGGACGGCGTTTTGTAAGAACTAATTAACACTGCAACTCTTAAGAAATTTCTGTTCGGAGACCGCACCACGGATGCTGTTCCCACTTTTTTCGGTGTCGCTTTTTGTCATGTTATTGATATAATTAATCGAATGAGGACTTTTAATAAGGTATTAGTAATTCGTGCTTCTTGTGTTTGTTAGCAATTACAAGTATAAGTATCACGGCGAATAGTAATGGATCTTGCTTGACAAGTCATATTAATATTAATCAATTTGAGTGACCATTAATTCTATTTCTTTTACTTGAAAATTAATTAATACTCACTAAATTTATTGCTTTATTTTTACACGATAATAATTGTGTAAATACTCAGCAAGCAGCAGGCATAGACTTATTTGTTAAAATTAACGTTTTAGAACAGGACTGGAGTTTTTATAACGTTAATCGAAGGTACAGACTTTAATGAAATAGCAGATGATATCAACATGGCAGGCTATATTAACAGACACAGGAGTGACCAGTTATAGCATAATAATCTTAGAAGACATTATAAACCTAATGATGTTAAAGAGTCACCGTCAACTTAAGTTAGAAACATTACCGTCTCGAGTAGAAGGGCAGTAAACTACTGGGCAAGCAGACACGGCGCAAGTAAATTATAATATAAATAAAATATTTTCTGCGCTCCTTCGTAGAGCCAGGGCATTACAGGCTGTTCGCTCTACGACCACTTAGAATATGAAAGTAACACTAGCATTTATCCAAACACGTTTCCCGATTGAGTAGAGTGCTCGGATCCATTACGTGGAGCGCTAGTAAACAATCTCTCGTCACTCCATTATCGCTAATGTGTCCACTGACGATAAGACTCAATTTGACTGCGAGCCTGCGTCCCTTCATGCTGGCCAGCAGGCGCCACAGTTAAGAGTAAACTCAAGAAAATTGGCATTTTGGCGCCAAAATCGGCTCTGAAACTGATTCTGAGTACCAGAAAATGGAAGAGCAAACATTTACCGAAGATCCAAATTGCTAAGTGGCTTGGTGTTTATTTATTGGTGTTTTGTCTTAGCATGCATCATCGCAATGTGGACGTAAGTGAATTTGCTGATATATCGTTGTTTGATATATCCGATTACCGAGTTAACATACCTACTTTATTTAAAATTATATTTGTAAAAGCGCTGTTGATGGCTTTTTCTAATTAGCTTGGACATACAGATTTGGTGTCTTGATTACTGGCTTAATTGTAAATTGCGTGTCTCTACCAACGGGCGTCCAAGAGATCGGAAGGACTTCAATCGAGTTTCTGTGCAAATCCTATCTCCAATGACAACTTAGCTTAGCATTATTGTCACGCCTTTTCCCATTAAGGCTGGCATGGCACAATTTTGTCCACATTTAGCCAGTTTTTCATTGCTCCAATGAGAACTGCCCAGTACACATCACTGCTAGTTATTCCCTGTGAATAACAATTAGCATCAAGTTTTGCTGTATGCTCATATAAGTAAACTTCGTTGCAAGAATCCCTACCAAGTTAGGTGACGAGCAATGCAGCTCTCAAAACCAGAAAAACAAACTCCAACTCCAATACAAAGTTATGATTTATTTTGTACAGCGTACCTGCGTAGCACCTTGCCTAGTATTAATTTGTTACAAGGACATTCACTTGTGCGCAGACTTTTTGTATATTTCATACATATTCTGTGCCCGCTCTTGTATATGTAGAGGCACTCTGAAATGCAGATTTTCTCACAATGTCTTGGGAAATATTCATTTGAAGATGTGAGCGCAATGCTCGTACAAAACGACGGTTATAATCTCACCAAGTTATGTTAATCGTACCTATTCAGTTAGTTATTTAGTTAATTAGCTAGACACGACAGGCGCTGATTGTTTATTTATTTATTCAGGGGTTACAAACAAGGTTATTATGACCCCTTAGATAAAACTTGTTAAAGCAAATATTACTGTACGTCAAACCAAACCTCAATAACGACTCTATGCATTATTATCAGTGATCGGAATAGGTAGAGTGATTTTTGGTACTTACGTCATGAAAGTCATAACATTGACATGCCTTTTTTTCCGGAAGGTTCGAGATTAAACGAATTAGAATTAAAATTGTGTTTTAGTGACTTGAAAAAAGCATTGTTCACACAAACAGGTTTACGATGACACATCTTGGAGACTGTACTCTGATTGATCGCGAAGTCGCAAACTTTGGATTGTGCCGATGGTGCTGCTTCTATGTTGTAAATCTTGCTCATATTGATTCGTTTCGATTCGCACTTTATACCTAATTCCATGTGATCATTATGAAATTCCGAAAAAAATAACAATCATTTAAAAAGCCCGGAATTTCGTTTGAGGTCACTCACCCCAAATCACTCTACCTACTCCGATCACTACTGATTATTATGCCCTGCGATTACGGAACTCCTACACACCGCACACACTCTTGTCTTCCACTATGGGTAACTCTTTATTAATCTGTGCTATGGGTTCCAGTTACAAAAAACGTCTTCAGTGAGTACTCAAACTCAGCCTCAAGAATTTTAATGGGAACTCATATTAGTTTTATAACTATTTAGAAAGAAAGAAAAGAAAGAAAGAAAAGTTTATTACAAGGACAGTGAACACATTACAGTTAGACAAAAGAAACCAAAAACAGAAATTAAGACACACACAAAATCATCAATAGATGAAAACACATGAAATGACGGTCGTGGTGTGTCACTGTCATTATAAATGGCAACTGACTCAGCGATATGCTGAAGGCCAGGCCTTCAGCGCTGATTTTCAGTCAGCGCCAGGTGTTGCCCCGCGAGCGTCACAGGCTGCGGCTGGCGTGGTACAATCCTTAATGGTACAATTTAATGTTATGGGTCATTTCTGCAACTTGGCAGTAAGCACTATGTATGCGGTATCCTGATCCTGAGGTACAAAGATAAGTTACGAATGCCAGTCGTTAGAGTTGATTTGGATTTCTATGTATCACATTGTTTTCCGTGCATCATAGAATTATGAATTTGGTAGAAACTAAAAAACTGCAGTGAATATAAATACTAAATACTTATGAATAGCCGGTTAGCTGGTTGCTGTAGATATGTCACCGTAAAATTGTTAAACCCGTGAGATTACGAGAGAAAAAACTGTTAGATTATAATCTGTCGATAAATTGTAAACAAGATCGATATCTATCGATCGATCGGGTTTTTTTTTGGTACTTCCAAGTCAACCTAACACGAAGAATAAACGGGGATTCGCTTCGCTCACTCCCTTTATCCTTCACCTACCCTACCACTTTGCCCAGACATTCATCATTTCAATTTATTAACTAACGCGTTATATTGTATGAAGTACGGGTTTCACAATTTTACAGCAGCATTAGGTCGTGCAATATAAGGTATTGTCTGACCATGAACTAGGCCATTGCCTCGTACATAGAACTTAAGCCTCCTATTTAATATATGTAGGTATAGTATAAAGATTGTAACCACAATTCCATCAAGTGCGTAATAAATGGATGCCATATGTTCGATACTGCTTGGTCCTGCTCAATCAGCCTCAGATGGACCCATATGGACCTATAGTTAGAAGTAGGGTTGCCAGAAGAAACCGTGACTGTTCTGGATATCAACTCAACACGAAACTAAAGTAGAGTCCTTATTTTTTTGCAATGTAAAAGGGATAAGGAAATGCCAGAGACTATTGCTCCCTGGGAAATGCCGAAAGTTCTATGAGCCAACCACATTCTAATTCTGCGAGTACGTATCTACTTTAGAAGTCTCCTTGAAGTCCTCTGGTTTTAACCAAACCGACGTCCTTTTAAACACTATCAGAGAACAAATGGCAGCGGTTATGTGATCCTCATGTGCGGACTCGGCAACCCTGCTCCTGCTAATAGTATAAGTACAGGGTACGCGGGATGCGGGTCTCGCAACGGATGCACGTGTACGCATGCGCATCACAAGCAGGCCACTTCCGACTGACATCCATTCCATTGCGACTGCGACTCATTCATAAAGCCGCGTGGTACAACCAATTCAAGTTCATAAGTTCACGACGACATGACAGCGCGTGGGAGCCGCTAGCCGCCGCGACAACGCACATAATCAAAACTTAATCGTCAATAAACTTTGTTATAAAACGCGCGGACCCAAAAAGCTGCATAAAAAATCGGAGCTTTCAACTCTCGGGGTATCGGCATTTATTGCTTCTCAGTATTAGCGCCAGCGGCCGTTTAAATTCCTTTACGTGTGCAATATTTCACGGGACCTAAAATGTTTTAAATACCTAATTATGCGCGCGCACCTTCGTGTCACCGGACGCGATGCCGCAGATTGTCGGGAGACAGTTACAAAACTGTTGCAGCGGACGTTTGCCGGCCAGCGGAGGCCCGGGGCTCCGGCGGCGGGGGCGGCGGCGCCGAGATCGTATCAGCGGCACCCGGCGCCGCCGCTGACACTTTTCTAACTTTTTTGGCTGACGGGCTCAGCGGCGAGTACAGCACGCGGGCACGCAGGGCGCCCGCGACCGTCGACCCGCCTCGTTCCGACTCACGCATAATCCGACAGCGTTATGTTACCCCAGGCGCCTTTGTTGGCTACCGACCTAAAGCACCCGTGGGCGGCTTATGACACGTCAGGATATCATAAAGGTGCCAAAATATTCTACCTGCCAGAGGTCGCACCGGAGACATTCTTATCCTTCGCCTTTGAAAATTAATGCCCATTGTCTGCACAATACCGACCGGACGCGAGGAAGGATCACGGCTTCGGAATCAAAATATTCTTATTCGGATTGTAATCTCTACCTTTACCAAATTCTTCACAGACAGATGCCGGTGGGGGGTCTATCGGGGAAGCCGGCAGCATTGCTGACTGCCGAGGTCACTGTCGGACTCTGATCACCCTGCAGATGCAGATGTCTTTCTGTGTGTTCTTCGTCTGTAGCTGGCCGCGTTAATGGCGGGCGTCGTGTTTAATTGAGACGTATGCAATTAAATTCGTTGACCCTAATTAATTTCGTGGAAGCGAGCTCGGTGGGCGTTAATGAAGTGCGCTAATATTTGCTGGACACCGCCGGCGTCAGATCAAAAGATTGCGCTTAGGCTGCGCATTTTTATACATATAATAAACCATTAGACAATATAGAAATCCTTAATCAGGCTTGTCAGCCTTTGGATGCCTTATTAGACTTAAATGAACTCATACAGAAGCGCGTCACCTTGCCTCGTCAGATTATAATAATTACAATGAGGACACATCGTGCACTCGCCTCCCGAGGTTTTAAAACGACTCTTTGACCGCAAACACAGATCCTCGTAGTGCAATTGAGTGCAGCGCACATGTGACATCACTGTGAGTCGTTTGTTAAGCCTGGCTCCGGGGCAATGAACGTTCAACGCGAATTGGACACAAGTGTCCTGCGCCCGCGACGCGCTACAACCGCGATTTACGACATCAGTTGACGCCACGCGATTCGATCGCAAACGCCACTTCCACTCCTCAATGAAGCGTTAACCCGTGAGTTCAAGTTTTACGATAATATTTTGTTAGTTCTATACCATTGTTTGACTTCATAGTCAGAGTCAGACTTGGATATGTTTAGAAATATAACAAATACTTTGACATAAGTTAACGCTCATTATTAGCGTTCGAGCAGTAAATCCTTATTCCATTTATCGGGAAAATAATGGCGTTTCAATTCAAGAGCAAAGCAATAGTTTGGGTGCGCAGTGTCGATACCGAATCAACACATTCTCGTTCCATGTGCGATTCGCTGACTGGTGTGCGCAAACACACACAACTTACATAATGTTAGTTTAATGCGCACTGACATTCCAGAAATCAGAAATATCTGCCAATAGAGCGCTGGTGGCTGGTACTGTCGCATGCATATTGCGGATGCGCCGTCTTTACTGCACACACATTCCTGGACAACTCATTTGAGACAAAGTCCTGAAATATTTGTGTCTCTACTTCCTCTCTGCTCTAGGTCTTTCTGCATGTCGCAGATTAATTAATTACCTCATTAAAGTATTCACATGCATATAAGAAAAGAAGAGTGTTAGTTCATTTGTCCGGCTATAATATTTTCATAAGCGCAAAAATCCTATAATGAACAGTGCAAGCAAAGGTTTTACTGACTTATCTTCAAAAGTGTGACAGTAATAAAATCTGGCATTTTCAGACGCTGAATTTTTCAGAAACCATAATTGATACATAGCTGAAATAAACTCTATCTGACATATTTTCTCACTTCCAATTTCCACAACATCCTGTCTAGACATTACGCGATGCGTCTTTTCTTGGTAACATTAAAAAGTGTGAATGAATATGTGAAAGTTTTGGCACAGACACCTGAGACACAAGCCCATTCGTCGGGAGATGTCTTGGCAATGCCATCATGTGATTTTCTCCTGTTTGCAAAATTAATGAAAGTCCCAAAGAAAATGACTCACTACACTAAGTCACAAGTACACTTGTCTGCAAGAATGGTCAACTTGTCCTTGATGTAAATGACACACCCTCATTGGGTCCAGACACAGATTAATAAAGAGTGTCCAGATCAGAGCAAATGGGCAATGCAGCCGAATAAATACAACATAACATTTACACACAGGCACATACATTGCTTCTGGTCCCACACCAGGATACCCTGTGTCGTGAGAACCAGAAACAGCGATATCACAAACATGTAAACATCCAAGACCTGGGCCTTTTTTTTGTTTTATCCCCAGCCGTTTAAAAAAAAATACAACTATATGCCCACTTTCAGCCATTGATTCAATACTCCATTGAATACGTAAGTAATTTATCGTAAGTACATTATCTAAAGTTCTGTGTTTCGGACGACTAAGTTAGGTCTCGACTACTATTATTATTATTATTAATCATTTATTGCAGGCATAAAAGCCCATAGAATAAATTACACAGCTAGCTACTTGGAATTATAAAGTCAGCAAAATTGTCACAGTCAGGTTGTCTAACAGCCATCAACCCCTTACTGAGCCAGCGTGGTGGAGTATGGTCCATCTTACTCATACCTGGGTGCACCTAAAACTACCAACGCCAATGAGAAGCGAACTTCTAATTGCTCGCGTGTGTGTGTGTATGTATTCTGTGATGTGTTAACTTTTAATTATGTTGTTACTAACACTAGACTTTAAGATATTGTTACTATACAGTCTGAAATAAATGATGATAATAATAATAATAATAATGTCGGCGAGTAGCCGCAAATTTAGCAAAATAATTTACCAAATTTGTATATTACTTTTGAAATAGATAACTAAGATATCATTTGATCGTATTTCAATGTGCTAATTTTGTTTCGCATCACGTGAAGTTTTGGCAATCAAATTGTCATTGATATCGACTGCCATCGTTCGAGTGTTAAATTGGTGGAGTTAAGTAATAAAACTAAATAAAATTAAAATAAAAAAATAATATTTTTCAGTGTAAAAGGTTAAAAATACCTTACAGCCAATATTGCTACAAAACAAGATGTGTGTGTATATTGTTGCTTTACAGGCACATACATTTTTCTGGCCCCACACTAGAACACCCTGTGTCGTGGGAACCAGAAACAGCGAATTTATCCCTTCACATATCCGGTACATGTTAGTTGTTGCATGTTGGTCTTCCAAAAAGGGCAAGACATGTGCTCGGCCAATTCGAATTTCAATAAATTCCTAACAAGTGACATTGTAAGTAAGTATATAATAGTAGATTGTTTACCAAGGGAGTAAAGAACTATTTTTAGGGCGAGAGTGTTTTTTGAATCCTGAGCGACCGAGGGATTCTAGAATTGAGTCCCGAGTGTAACGAGGGACTCAAAAGTAGAATCCTGAGGGAGCGAGGGATTCAAAGTACATCACTCGAGCCAAAAATAGTTTTTACTCCTGAGGTGGACACTCTACTTTTCATCACCCTCTATGAGAAAAGTAGTAAGTAATCAATAAAATAACATACATGTACCTACCTACAAGGTGTAACAGAAAGGGATGTACAAGCGGAAAGAGGGACATCATTCTAAACAACTTTCACTATGGGACCAACTTGATCAGAGCAACTTTATTTTTATTAAGTCAGTACATTTCGGGCCTAGCGCTCAGCTGATCTGTATGGTGGAGTGAAAAATAATGTTGCTCTGATCAACTCGGTCCCATAGTGAAAGTTGTTCAAAATGATGTCCCTAACAACATTCTTCCGGCTTGTACACCCCTTTCTGTTACAACCTATTATTTATTTACACATTTGTCGTGATATGTGGTGTGTAATGGTTTGTTGGAAGAAATCTCTTGTTATGTATTATAAGTTTTCTGTAGGTATGTCATTCTTGTGTTTTAGTACAATAAAGAAATTACCAATTACGAATATGTCCTCCACATAGTTAAAGCTTGTTTAGTATTGGCTAAATCTTGAAAATTGGTTCAAAAAGCATTTTCAGATAAACACCTTGTTCCTCTTGAATTTTTCTACAGAATTACAGTTTTTACATACCTATATTCCTTGTGATTTTATTGGTAACAGATCTTATATTTGTCATTAGCGTTTGTTGTTATCATCTGGAGTTAGACACTCACTTTCACTCATATTCTTTACTCATATCCGCAAACGAAATTGAAATAATTACAGCATTCAGATTTGGCGCGCTTTGTTTACAAATTTTCCACAACTTTTTAATTATTTGGTCCGTGTTTCGATATCAATTCTGTAAGGTTGTTTCTCTGTTGTCACCAATCGGTGTCAATCGATTCTGTCGATAGGATTATCTAATCTGTGTCGAGTTCGCATTTTAGTACAAACTTTTTTTTTTATTGGCTGCGTTTAGAATCGATCTCTCTTTTAATTGGGTCTGTCAGCCTGAGTGGTAGTAAAACTGATTAGTGACAGCATTTTTTTTCCTTTGTACTGGCAACAAAATTAAAAAGTTACTTTTAGTCCCTAGGGACTAAATGACCTACTTTAGTCCCTGTTTGCCGGGACTAAAGTAGATCTTTTTGAATAGATGTGATGAAAAGTTGATTTATTTAGTAGTGAGAATACTATATCCATTTAGGGTTAGGCTAACCCGGTCTCTCTGCTTTAGAGTTTGCGGAGACATTTTTATGAAAAATGTGCAAATGTGAGATCTCTTACTAGAGATAAGCTCGCCTTTGTACACAATTTTTTGTATTCCTGTATTTTACTAGTGGATCTGTGATATGTAGACCTCGCGAGCGACACCGGGATCAGAATATTTTTTTCATTATTTTTCATCCCCTCACCGCTCACATCGTACTTGAGTTTATCGGATGAACAGATGGAATTATTAAAAAAAAGTGGCCAAGTGCGAGTCGGACTCGCCCATGAAAGGTTGCGTAGTAGCACTGCAATCTAGTTGTTTTTCATAGTGTTTGTATGAATTACAAAGTCATCTTTGCGGTTTTTGATATCTAACTGTTTATTTTATTTCGTTCAAACCAATTCGTTGAAAGTGTGTATTGAGATCAGTGATCGGAGTAGGCAGAGCTATTTTATGTACTTGCCATATGTAAGAATAATATGGATACTCCCCGAATCTGATTTGAATTGAATTCTAGTGGTGCAGAAAGAGACAAAAACAGGTGGGTCACTCTTGTTTTCGTTTCGTTTCGAGGAACACCCCGCTATTGTTTTTGTTTGGCGATATCACGACGAGTTTCAACAAAGCGGCAACGTCGCACGTTAGGAAAAAAGTTTGGCAACGTGTTGCTGATATAAAATTTACAATGTCGCTCATGCGCTTATTGCCTTACATAAACCATGTTTTATACTTATTGATAAAAACAATTATATTTATTAAAACCCCGGAGTATCAGTCCCAATACCATGGATTATCCATAATAATATCAATGTTTGCGGTCAATGAACCTAAATAGCTCTGCCTACTCCGATCACTGATTGAGATACACAGCAAACAAAATTTAAAAAAAAAATTTTGATTTTTCACTCTCTGGGGGATCCGAGGACCAACATTGAATCGATGCATTGAATACACACTTTCTACGAAAACTGGTTTAAACAAAATAAAATAAGCAGTTTTTACGATATAAAACATTTATAAAAACCGCAAAGATAACTTTGTCATTCATACAAACACTGAAAAACAAAGTAATTATTTGCTGGTGAAGAATGATAGTGATATTTGGGCTAGGTGTATTTATTACATGCTACTAAGGAACCCTTCATGGGCGAGTCCAACTCCCACTTGGCCACTTTTTATACATGTTGTCAGGTCCCCTGAGAGTAGTTTATACCAAAAAGTGCAACCCTGAAAAGCTTGTGCTGCCTTCTAAGTTTTTAGAAGCCTTCAACAGATATCTTCTGAAACATTTTAGAGAGACAACAGATGAAAAAGAGTACAAGAGAAAGATTGCGATGTTTGATTTTGATGATGATTAATGACTGACTAGTATGATTTAACGAAGCATTAACAATTGTTTATTTGTCCCCCCTGTAACAAAACTAGAAGTATGCAATTTTAGCGGTAAATCTCAGCAGAGTTGCGGGGTAATCAGAATATAACCAGATTAATTTTATCATTATGCCGATCTTATCTCTTATCAGGTAGAAAAATTTATTGTGTTATGTTACGTAGAGCCACGTATAGCTTTGGACGTGATCAACTGATCAATGAGTGCATCTGACATTGATTTCCAATCGAATCAAATGGATTTCTTTATCGACGGCTCACGTGGTAATGTTTTTATTATCCCATCGTACTGACGCTATCTACCTACTCACTTACTCACTGATAACTTGAAGATATAGTGTATGATGTTGATGATAAACGTGTATTTTATAGGTTGCCCATTAAATGGGTGCAAGATTTGCCGCCAGTTATTGCGACCGTAGAATTGAAGAATAGGTAAAGTGTAGAGACGATTTTCTTTTCAGGTTTGAG
>OY735266.1:5150605-5256073 GCA_963457715.1 Argyresthia albistria | reverse complement strand
CCGTCCGTCCGTCAGCGGGTCCTAGAGCACGAACCGTAATAGCTAGAAAGTTGAAATTTTCACAGAATGTGTATATCTTTTGCCGCAACGTTGATGGCCGTAGTGATGAATGGGTAATGAATGACATATCCAAGTTTTCTACCTCGAAAGCCCTCCGGATCACAGGTAATAACTTGAAAATTCATGAAAATTTTGGACTTTTTTCCGTTCTTAGGGTTCCGTACCCATGCTCATACTCATACTCATATATTTATTTACTTTTACAAAATTATATCCAACAATGAACCCGAAGGGTGCCAAACGGATTCCGATTACTAAGCCTTCGCTGTCCGTCTGTCACCAGGCTGTATGTATCTCATGAATCGTGATAGCTAGATAATGAAATTTTCACAGATGATGTATTTCTGTTGCCGCTATAACAACAAATACTAAAAAACAGATTATATTAAATATTAAAGGGGGCTCCCATACAACAGACATGATTTTTTTGCCGTACCCGAAGGGTGCCAAACGGAACCCTATTACTGAGACTTCACTGTCTGTCCGTCCGTCCGTCCGTCCGTCTGTCTGTCACCAGGCTGTATCTCATGAACCGTGGTAGCTAGACAGTTGAAATTTTCACAGATGATGTATTTCTGTTGCCGCTATAACAACAAATACTAAAAATCAAAAGAAATTTAATATTAAGGGGGGCTCCCATACAACAAACGTGATTTTTTTTTGCTCATTTTTGCTCGATATTGATAATGGTAGCAGATAGACCCTTGAAATGTTCACAAAATAAATAATTAAATCATAATTAAATTAATATTTAGGGGGGCTCCCATACAATAATAATTTTTTTGCGGTTTTTTATAGACAATGTTGTAATTTATTTGTTTGTACTGTCTAATATAAATCTTTTATCTATCTTATCTATCTATCTAAATATTCACATAATATTGAGTATATTATTCACTTTGAAATAAATAATTAAATTAAATTAAAATAAAATAAACATTTAAGGGTAGGCTTACAAACGTATTTTTTTTCGTTTTTTTTTTTACTTTGGAACATTGATGGTACGGAACCCTTCGTGCGCGAGTCCGACTCGCACTTGGCCGGTTATTATAGATCGCGCTGTATCTCATAAACCGTGGTAGCTAGACAGTTGAAATTTTCACAGATGATGTATTTCTGTTGCCGCTATAACAACAAATACTAAATAAAATCAGCCAAGTCCGAGTCGGACTCTCACACGGAGGGCTCCGCACCATCAATGTTCCAAAGTTAAAAAAAAAAAAAAAAAATACGTTTGTTGTATGGGAGCCTACCCTTAACTGTTTATTTTATTTTAATTTAATTTCATTATTTATTTTAAAGTGAATATTTAGTTAAGTAGATAGATAAGATAGATAAAAGATTTATATTAGACAGTACAAACAAATAAATTACAACAATAAGAATAACAATAATCAATAAAATACAATTAGCAACATACTTATTCACAATAATTAACAACAAAACACAATAAAATCAAGATTGCTGGTATGGGTCACTATATGCTCAAGTTTCAAGCGTTAACTTGTTACCGTTATCAATATCGAGCAAAAACGAGCAAAAAAACACGTTTGTTGTATGGGAGCCCCCTAATATTTATTGCAATCTGTTTGGGCTTGAAAACAAGATACCTACTTACACTATTAAAAATATTTATTCAATATTTTTAAAAGTATGGTCAATATTTCTATTGAAGTATTGGCTAGACAAAATTTCGCAAAATATAACAAAAACAATAATTAAAATTGGTCCAGTAGTTTTAATTTCAGGGGGTTCCAAAATACTCCCAAAATAATCGAGATGGATTTTACAAGAGTATAGAATCAGTATGTGTTCCATCTCTTGTATTTACCAGGCCACATCCGCATAGTAACTTTTGTGATGCAATACTACATGCCTACTGCATGTTCCAGATCATGTTCCTGGTACAATATGTTTTGGGCCATACCCGTTCAGGGCTTTGAATACCGACCAACTTTATTTGCTACTTAGGGCTATGGATACAAGCTGTATCCATGTCCCTCAAGGGAACTCCTGCCATGTCACCTGGTAGAGGACTTCTTACTGCATGTTCAAGATCACCGTCTGGGTAAAAAGAATCGGAAGATATTCGTTCAAGGTAGTTGGTTTTTAGGTTTGGTTGGTAGGTTTTCGAAGCCTTGAGAGGATATCTCCCAAAAACCTTTGAGATTCTATACTGAAAAACCTTTGAGATTCTATACTGCAAATCCATCATGATTCTTTTGGGAGTATTTTGGATCACCATAAAAGGCAAACTACTGTACCAATTTTCATTATTGTTTTTGATATCGACGCGAAATTTTGTCTTCTTTGATTTACTCATACATCTTTTAACAAGTATGTACGGTTTTAGAATAAAAAGTGAAAAAAGGGGGATATCGCGGTTGAAAATTTCGATTTGTTATTACCCATTTTATCACTAACAACTCATAAAAAAATCAGAACTACCTCATTTGATGTAAGGCACCAGTACTAGCTTGGTACGAGTTCCATGGACAATTTAGTGTTACCTTTGTATTGTACACCTCGATCCGCAATAAAGGTCATAGCCATATGAGATGACCAAGCAAGATTCAGATAACTACCTATGCTGACAGGTGAATATGAATATGAGTGACGTTGGTAGCTCAACGCCTGCGCCTGCGAAGCATGATGTCTCAACGCCTGCGCCTGCGAAGCATGATGATAATGTCTGCTTTGAGCAACGGTCTATAGGCATCTATAAATACAGTCTGCCTACTCATAGTAGTACACCATAATAGAGTTCGTCATGAGACTGAATATTGAAGACATTCAAAATAATATTCCGAATTAAATATCTGGTGCAGAGCTACCTACTATTGGCAGTGGGCCCAAATAGTCATACCTACACCTATATATTAAACCCGTGGAACGAACGAATAAACATATAAATTAATTTTATACATGATAACGAAATAGATTTACCTTGTTTTGGGTAAACTAGATTTATTTATGTTATTTTGAGCTCGTTTTGTTGGTAGGTACAGCGCACAGAACTCTCATTAAAATGTCTTTAATCATAATAATTTCTTTGACGCTTTAATTCTCGACATTCACATTTTGGTTTCTAGTTACTTACGTTGTTTCGCCAAGTATAGTGTAATCCCATTATTACGAGTATGGGTTACCATCAGCTGCCATCACGAATCCCTCAAGTAAGAGTACCTATATTTATTCTTGTTATATCTCATATTTTCATGGACACATCACCTGACGTCCCTGACGTGATGTTTAACCAAGGAAGGCAGCAGTGTAGTCAACTGGAGTCGCAAGCTGTACCCCGCGAAAACAATACTAAGTATACGACTATTTTAGAGCTAGCGCAGTACGGTGTGTACTTATGGAGCAATCATCAACAATCGTTACTTATTATTATTAGAGAGGTATACTGCCTAGCTTTTTAGGGATACATTTCATAGGAAACGATAGAGCTCGCTTGCACCTCGCTCGAGTAAACATTGACAACTCCATACATACAGTCTTATAGGTTGCGCACGTTGAATGAATACTTAGCTTAGCTTAGATTTATTAGCCGGCTCGAAGGACCGAATAATGTGATTGCTAGATCACGAATGCAGTGCTGAGAAGGACGGATATGGAATTTTTTGTTAGAATGGGAAATGTAGGTCAAGGTGAGGTTAGGAACGTGAAGCAATTAGGTACCTGGTGACTTCTTGGGCGGAGCTCCCGCGTGACAATCGTCGTTGGCCCCTGGGCTGGATGACGACGAGATCAGCTCCAGGAAATCCTTTTCCTCACCCTCATGGGTTGTGGAACGCGGGAATGTTTGTTACGCGGCGAATCGTGACCTGCCAGCTGGCGGTTTGTGGGTACAAAATGCGCGGATACACCTTCCGGAGCTGATAGGTTGTATGGGTCGCCTGGTGCTGATAAGTGGGAACCTGAGAGCGATTTTAACGCGCGCGGCTGCGTGAACACTGCCCTACATCGAACAAAGGCTTAAGGGGCCTTCTCTGGCTCAGCTTTACGACTATCTCCTCGACTTTACCAACCACAATTAGCAAAAAAAGTTTATGAGTAGATAACAAGCTAATATAGACCTATCTACTTCATCATATCAGCTCACATTAACCCACTGCTGGGTATAGGCCTCCTCTTCACCACTCTTTCCTACTCCGGTCCTGTGCCTCCCCCTCCCGCAACCACTGCTTGCCAGTTATGGCAATGATATCGTCCGTCCATCTGGCCGGTGGTCTGCCCACTGGACACTTTGCGGTTCTGGGTAGCCACTCTGTCACCGCCTTTGTCCACCTTCCGTCATCTCTCCTTGCCAAGTGTCCTGCCCACCCCCACTTCAATCTCGTGATTCTCTTGCCGACATCGACGACCTTAGAACGACGTCTTAGCTCCGTATTACGAATACGATCTTGAAGCCTTATGCCTAGCACGTTGTGCATGGAGCGCTCCATAGCCCTTTGTGCCACTTTAATTTTGTGCATATTTGACTTTGTTAGCGTCCATGTTTCGGCACCATACGTAAGCGAGGGCAGTGCACATTGGTTGTAAACCCTGGTCTTTAGATTTTGTGAAATGTTCGACTCAAAGACATCTTTGAGCTTCCCAAATGCGGCCCAATCCAATTGAATCCGTCTGGTAATTTCGTTTGTGAGATTATATCGGCCAAAGGACAAGCAATATCTAAGATAAACATAGCTGTCTACTGCCTCTATAGGGCTATGTTCGATACTGATGGGTGACTCATCATAATTTTAGTCTTGGACATGTTTATCCTAAGGCCGACCTGCAAAGATCTTGTGTGCAGTTCTTCAAGCATGTTTTGGAGATTACCGACTTCTCAGGTATGAGTACCAGATCGTCTGCGAACCTCACATCTTCCAGGACATTGGTAAAGAGCTTAGGGGTATAGTGTCGCCTTGCCGCACACCCCGACTCCGCAACGATGAAGAGAGTGGAACACCGCCCAGCGTTCGACTGTGTCGAAAGCTTTTTCGTAGTCTACGAAAGCCAGACACAGGGGCTGGTTGTACTCCCTACATCTCTCCATCAATTGCTTGGTGGTATGAATGTGGTGGACAGTAAAATATCCACTCCGGAACTGCCTGCTCCACTGGCTGGTATTCGTCTAGGACTCGGGTCAGTCTATTGCACAGGACCTTTAGTAAACAGCTTGTACACCTGGGATAGAAGACTGGGATAGGTCGGTAGTTCTGTAGCTTATCTCCATTCTTGTGTAGAATTATCACCGCATTTTTTCAGGCGCATGGTGTCGAACTGTTTAGTACTACTGTGTTCTACCAGGACCTTTAAGACGGGTTCTCCTCCTGCGTGCAGCATACAAATAGTACTTACTAATCTGTTTTTGGACCGGTTATTTAATGGTCAACTGTCGACATCAGTTTTTAATTATTATTGTGAGCCCGCAAGCTACCTACTCAAATACAGGTGTAACAGAAATAATATTTTATGGTATGTTAGGCACATCATTCTGAACAACTTTTACTACGATTTGATCAGAACAGTTTCATTTTTCACTTCTCATGCAAATCAGCTGATCGCCCAGCACAAAATGTATGGAGAAGTGAAAAACATGATCTGGTCAAATCGGTTTCATACTAGTAAATGTTGTTCAGAATGTCCCTAACCTAACCTAACCTAACAACCCACTAAAATATGGCTACACCTTTCTGTTATACCCTGTAGATAATAATCATATGTGACGTTCCATAGGTGAAGTTTATGGTGGGTATGGAATGGAGTTATGTATACCATAGGTATATGTAACCCCGGTAATCTGTAGCTGATTGATAAGCTATCGATATCATTAAGGATTGACCTCCTGAGATCACTAGTTACTGAAATAAAGCATTTTGAAAGTTTTGGCTAAAACTATAAAATAACCGGCCAAGTGCGAGTCGGACTCGCGCACGAAGGGTTCCGTACCATTATCTATAAAAAAAAAAACCGCATAAAAAAAAACACGTCAGTTGTATGGGGGCCCCCCTTAATATTAAATTTATTTTCTTTTTTAGTCATCATCAAATACATAGTCTGTGAAAATTTCAAGTGTCCAGCGACCACGGTTCATGACATACAGCCTGGTGACAGACAGACAGACGGACGGACAGCGAATTCTCAGTAATAGGGTCCCGTTTGGCACCCTTCGGGTACGGAACCCTAAAAACATACAAAACTGCATATAAATACAACTTTAAATACACATTTTTTAATTTGAATTGCGTGTTACTTATTAATCTTATTATAACCACAAATGTCAGAACAAAAGTCAGTATATAGTAAATTACAAGTATTTAGTCCACCCTATTACATGGATGTTGACATCGCTTTGACCCTTCCTGTGTAAATGTTTCTGGGCCGTGATTCTGAACGCGAATTGCAAGGGAATAGCTATAGCGAAGGCACAAAATTCCGGTTTTGGCATTACGACGGCGCGGGCGCCGAGACATACCGCTCCGGCTACTAGCAAACTGTTTGTGTCCTCGCTTTAGCTATTGTCATGCGATTCGCGTACCATATGAAATTAGTTTCATACTGAAAGTTGGTCAGAATGATGTCCATAACAAAGTAGTTTCTCATTTTGCGTTAATTCATTTACACGTTGTATATCTGATGCTAACTGTACTTCACAGCGAAAGATTATTTATTATTAATCTATCTGAGGCGAAAGCAAATGAAAGGGCAGAGCAGATCGATGGGAAGGGCTATTGTAACCTGTAACTCGACATAGCTGTGGCAACATGTCCGACCTATGAACTGATACTGGACTGGACTGATAACAACTATTTCATCAAACAAGTAGAATCTTAAAACAAATATCTCGAATTGTATAGACATTACGATGACGTCAAGGTTCCTATACTCAACAAAGTAATATACTTATCAGCAAGCAAGCAGATACACAGGGTAATTTGGCCAAAGCAAAAAGTCCAGTATTGGTAAAGGATAATTTATTCCATAATACAGCATTAAGACAAACCGGAATGTCACAGATTTTCATTGTATCAATTTCAATATAAACAAAAATTATATACTTCCCCCAGCTATTCAAGTACCATTTACTTTTGAAATGTGTTTTAACAATTTCTCCTAAATAATTATAAAAATGCTAAGTTATAATAAATTGTGTAAGAGCAAAGTACCACTGAGAATTCTGAGAGCACTGTTCCCTTCATTCTGGAACACTTCTCAAAATTTAAGTGTTATCTATAATATATACCTAAATTACATGTTAAGATAATCTCGGTTCGCCGTGAGAGATAGATTGTAAATGCGTGTCGACACGACAGCGACGCGCGCCGTCGATCCGAGCCAAGGATGTAAAATACATAACAGCTTACTCTACCTAGTTAACTCCATAAAAATAAACTATCATCATACAATAAGTCGTTCAAATAAGAAATGGAATACGCACACTAAACAGATGACCATTGCCACCGAAGAATCGTAATGCAGCGATGTGAACAGGCTGACCTAATTGAGATATTGCGGAGTCATTTGTCAGCTTTGTGACAATTTATCAAAGCAACAAGTCAAATTAGAAGTCATAGAGATAGACAAACGGTATTTCTAGAGACCGCGCCCCGACACCCTCCATTGCACTTCACTAGCGAACAACCCACGTGAACCGCTCGCTACAGGCGTCCTCGACTACAAAATAAAGCCAACCAATGTGAATTAACTTTAAATACTTTATTTAAGAACTTATTCCACATACAGTATACATATAAAACATGTTATGCTGCGATTCACCCTACCGCGTGTCAGCTACCTATCCACATCACAATGAGCCACACAACTGTCTCCGAAACGTCGTTTGCCTGATCGTCACAAACTAAAAAGATGTAATTTCGCAATAACTTTACACACTATGCTTTGTTCAACATGTCAACAGTGATCGAAGACAGCGCACAAAGTGCGACGTCGTCGATTGCCTCACGTCACCGGCGACACGACCAATAGACGCTTACGACGACTAGCTAGAAAGCGGATAAACACTATTCTCTGAATAACTCTGACAACTCAATACAAATTTATATGGAGTTGTCAAAGTTAACTCGGGATAAGTCTTATTCCGCTTTCTAGCTAGTCGCACTTAATGTTTGATATTCTGCATACTATAAGGTAAAGTAGGCTGAATGGGGACGCGTTATGATTGGCTAAGTCAAGATAATAAAATTTCTTGTTGCAAATTATATCCAATTAATTACTTAGAACACCGTCGGCCCGTCTGTAATTAGGCGTCTATTGGTCGTGCCCGTACCAAAACCTAATCCTACCACCCCGACAATGTGATGTGAGTTCGGCCAGTTGACGCGTCTAATACATTTACGATTCCGCACATAATACATTGTATTTAGCAAATAAAGTTAACATATCTTAAACCATAGTCTCTTTCCGCGATCAGATTTGTTGGGTGCGCGTCGCAGTTAGCGGTTGGCGTTCTTGAGTTGGTTGGAGAGCCAGTCGAGTCCCTCGTAGAGGCCGTCGCCGGAGGTTGCGCAGGTCGCCTGGATGTACCAGTTGCGGTTGCGCAGCGAGTGCAGCCCGAGCTTGTCCGTGATCTCGGCCGCGTTCATGGCGTTCGGCAGGTCCTGCAAATCAGAACGTCAATGGTGATCCACATTGCCACATGGATAGGGTCTTTGGAAACAGCTTTAAAACGCGACATATTTTTGTATATTACTTTTCTTGCCTCTGCCCACCAACAGGGGAAAAGTCGTGACACTAAGTTTGTATGTACACGATTCGGGATAACTTTACTGTGTCCTGTGCAAGACGATACGCTGACGTCGGATACGACGAAGGGAACATCATCGTGTACTTTATCTTTTATTACACAAATAATATGTTTCCTGTCGGATTTTGAGCAGGTAAACCCATGAGGCATTAAATTATTTACTTAAAGAAACTACAATATGTGCTATCAACTGATTTAAATTAATGATGTTCAATGTCCAACAATACGGTCTATTTGTACCAACTTATTGCAGGATGTGAAACTTGCAATGTGGCAGTTTCGACGTTGCAGTAGTGATGTGTCACAAACATCTCGCAATACGCAACCGTTGAATCATATGTTGATGATGCAGTGATTGGCAACGCACACCAATGACGTGGTACTTCAACGTCAATAGCTAAACTAACTTAGCTTATACCATGGTCGCTGAGAGAATGCGATCCTGACACATGTATATGTCCCTGTCTGTCCCGCGCAACTTTTCACTCTATCTCACTCGTGGGAGTACCACAGCGGCCAGAACACAGTATTGTCACAATGAGAATGATCTTTCTTATTAGAGTTAGAACTTTCCATAATTTGATTATCAACAAAAAAATAAACTGTAAAAAAATAAATAAACATAAATAATTAAGTACAATGCCTTTCTAATCGGCTACTTGTGGATTGCGGTTTTGCTGTGTTAACAAATAACATTGAGGAATTATAAAACCTGTAGATATGTAGGTAAGTATATTGATATGTTCAGCTTTGACATCAAATTCAATAGAGATAACTACTTAGTATGTATACTGGTGTATACCTCAGGAGTGATTGATTATAATAGTGAGGGCAGAAAATGTGTGGAATTAATTTCGAAATATGGAACAATGTGTTAGTCAAAATTAGTTTGATAGAATAAGATAATGATGGATTTTCAATAAGCAACATTTCTGCACAAATCTTATCATATGGACCAAAACAAATGTATTGTATTATGATATGAGAAGGAGATTTTGGAGAAAAGGTAAGTAACATGTAGGGGTTTAACAGTCGTCGAGTTTCGGAAACCAAGCCTGCGATAACTATAACTATATAACTATAACTATAAGTAACATGTATGCATGTTTGGTAAAAGGATAAAATTAAAGTGTTCTCTTCCAAAAACTTAGGATATGAATTCCGAAATAAACCAAGACAAACTGAATAAGAACAGTACGGGTGTACCAATACAATACAATTCCCCGTATCTGTTCAGCGGGAGTCCTAAACAGATACCTCTGATCTTGAGATCATCAGAGAATGGACAAGAGTAGCCAGCATGAAACAGTTTATATGCTTGAAGAAGTTTAGAAGATCTGGTGAAAATATTAAAGCAGAGGCACAATAAGAAGAAGGAGAACGGAAGAATGCATCACCTGTTTGTTGGCGAAGATTAGCAGCACGGCATCTCGCAGCTCGTCTTCACTTAGCATTCGCATGAGCTCCTCTCGCGCCTCACCAATACGCTCCCGGTCATTACTGTCTACTACGAAGATAAGTCCCTGCAAGTGAGACAACTCTGGTTTAGAATGATGGTGGATGAGGAAAGGGATTGAGGAATGTACGGACTATTGGTGAAGTAAAATGGGGAAAATATATGTGATATTAATGCTGTCATTTTTCTTATAAGTATTAGAGAAATCCGCCAGCATAGAATTTAATGGCAAACAAACTTTCAGTTGGGAGTTGTAGGTCTGCTGGGCGAGTCTGAACTCACACCATTTTAATGCCAAAACTGCTGACGGTGAAATATTTGAGATGTATTTGAGTTGGGCAGGATTTGATAGCTGTGTCATACATATTATTATCATAACTATTCATAAGCAAATAATTAAATAATTAATAATTGGCATGCAACAGGGCCCCAGGATTAGTAGTAGTACACCATTACCACAGATAATTACCTGAAGAAAGCCATCCGTTAACTGCATCATATCAGTGGGGCCCTTTACCCAGTTTCGGATAATTTCATTATCAATTATCTGGGGTTTGAATATTATATACAATTCACCGAGTTAAAAACTTAAAAAAACGACTTCATAAGTCCATCCCGCTCGGTATACAAATGTCGTCTAATAGCTGAAAACGCGCCTACAAAATCTGTCTCCTGACCTGACATTGAAGTCCATACGTATTACTTAATATGAACGAATATAGAAGCTCGTCTAAGCTGAAATGACGCGCCCCACTCCTTGGTTTTATAGTAAATACAAAACCAAGGAGTGGGGCGCGTCATTTCAGCTTAGACGAGCTCTACGATCCTAAGAGCCAATTTATCTCGTGACAATGACTATAAACACCGAAAAGGCTAGATGTATAATGTCATCCAGACAAAAACAAATTAAACTTCACAGTTTTTTCATGTAGAAACCTAACTACCACACCGATTTGTGATTTTCAAAAACTGGGCACAAACTATTGGGCTTCCCTTTTAAACGAAAAAAGAATTTTTGAAATCAGTCCATAAATAGTACCAGTTTCGAGGTAAAAAGCAAAAAAAAAAACAACATACAACGGAATTGAGAACCCCCTCCTTTTTTGAAGTCGGTTGAAAATACCGTAAGTATCAGTTGGTGTGCCAATATAGAGTTCTCCTAAAGTAATAATGCACATGGAAGACTTACTCTGAACGTTCGGGAGACGAAAGTTATATTCCACATAATAGGGGTGGAATAAAACAGTTTTCCTATATTAATATTGATCTCGATCCTCAATCTCATATTGGCTCCTGAACAGTCGGAACACAACATCTGCAGACCTTTAAAGAAAATTCCTACGCGCATTATTACTTTGGGAGTAGGTACTGAGGAAAACATTGGTGATTCCATAGAATAGTATGTTGTGGTTTACTTGCCTGTGTGTTCTGGAAATAGTGCCTCCATAGTGGTCTGATTTTGTCCTGACCGCCGACATCCCACACCGTGAAACTGATGTTTTTGTATTCTACTGTTTCAACATTGAACCCTGAAATATAAGAAAGACACCATTAGTTTAGGCACATAAATAGTCTACTTAGGACAAGTGGGAGTAAGTCATAAGGTCAAAATCAAAATACAATATGACCAAGCTTCATTATGTGACATATTAGCCAACATTTCAGGCACCATAGTAGTGTATAACCATTGGTGGGCTGAAGTCTCCACATTGTGGCATTCATCATCATCAGCCTGAGAGATGAACCACAGTTGAGTATTGAACCTCCTCACATAAAACTTAGTCATGTATACTTCGGCATTAAATTAAAACCTTTCATTTTAACAATATTATCCTGTAGCGCTAATGTTATGGAGACACAGGCTATGCAATAATAAGGTGTGTTTAATCATAGTTATTGATGATCTTACACAATTATAATTAAATTTTTAATTATAGAGTATTCAATCAATTATAGAGTAATTAAATGTATTACTATAGATCCCTACCAAAACGCTAGCATTGCATAAAAGAAACATACAGGCTGTTGAACCTAATATCTGACATTCTGACCTACAAAACAAGGCTACATGTTATCATGTAAAGACTTATCACAACAGACATAACACGGTAATGAAGCAACAATTGGATGACTTGAAAGTATAGACAAAGACATGCACAATGCAGCAGGTACAGGAAAGTATACAGTATAACAATGAAGAAAGGTGAAATTAGCAGCTCTTGACATTGTTTAGGATTCCTTTCACTCAACATCTCCAGTGTACAAACAAACACTGTTGTATTTTAGCATCTTTAGGGATTATTCTTGTAGGTAACTTAGATACAGATACATCTTTCTCTAATAACTGGAGGAGGATATTAAATTAAGTCTGCGAATGAGAGCAAATTAGATTTATCACAAGTGGCACAGAGCAGTTACACAACAAAGTAAAAGCAGTCACTTACCAATAGTAGGAATTGTTGTAACAATTTCGCCTAATTTCAATTTGTATAAAATTGTGGTTTTACCAGCAGCATCCAAACCAACCATCAGTATTCTCATTTCCTTTTTGCCAAATAGGCCTTTAAATAAACCTGCAAACATATTCCCCATTTTGCAGCCTTTGTATGAATTCTGTAAAGTAAATTTTAGGATTAGAACCACGTAAATGTGTGAGTCACTGAGGCACAGCACGTTATTTCAATCAATGATAATGACATGGCAAGTCGGATGACTGCTATCATTGATCACTGGAAAACAATGCGAAAATGCGGGAATGGAAGGAGACAAGGCATTTAGCTCACAATTATCACTTGTTACTTTTAATCTTGGTGTGTGGTAAGAATTCCCAACAAAGATAGAACGCCGCCTCTACTGTTGCCAGCAGCGGTCACCACCCTCAGTCAATAAAGTGATAATGCGCAACATCCAGCTTTTAACCACGCATATAAATGGTTTTCCCACCACGGCACTTAAATACTGCACACGAATACTTACGGCTTCGGAAGAAAAGGACTATAATATCAAGGAAAAACCGTTTCACTGTAACGAAATCACTACAATCTGCTGGATGTCAAAATGGCGCCGAACGTGGAGGTTTGTTCATGGCAATGCCACGTATTGCCAAAAAGTGGCCAGTTTTGGTCAATAAAAATTGTGTAAATAAAATCTTGAAAACTTTCATGAAATGCAAATGAAAAAATAAATATCGGAAGTTATTCAATTTCACTGAAAAAATCTTTCAAATCTCTAAAATATAAGTAAAATCGAAAGAATCGGACAACGAGAAACGTTCGTCGCTGGATAGTCTAAAAGAAGCCTTAAGCACAGATTAATACTGTTTCGCCGCTTTTGACATTTATTATTTATTTATAACGTTTATTCATGAAAAAAGCACTTAACTAATTCATTTAAGTCTGCCAAACTGCTAGGCAGTTTGTCGGCAGATTGGTTTGGCTCTTAACTATAACATTATGTACTTTTTTTTAATACTAATCCCATCCCCCGTTCCATTTTTAATGATATTTAAAGATTTTTAATATAATATTGCTTCAACATACATTTAAACTTTCTCTTGGGAATTGCATCTGTAATGAACTTATCTGGCATATTATTAGTATCTTAGGCAGCACCCTACAAGCTGTTCTAGACCCATAATAGTTTATGTGTCTTGGAATAATGTATTTGATCTTATTTCTATTAGTGCTACGAGTAGGGTAGCCATGGACGCTCCTTTTTAGTTGGTTCCGCATTCCAAATGTATCTAAGGCAATTTGATATTCTACTTTCTTGTCAACTGGTATTATTTTACAAACTTTATATAATTTCTCATAATTTTTGTTACATTGTTCTTTGTCTCTTTTGCTAACTAAACATTTCAAAAATCTTATCTGTAATTTTTTTATTTCATTGAGATATGTTGGAAAGGTGCGACCATAGCTACTCAACCCGTATCCTATCAGTGATTCTACCAAGGCATGATATATGCTGTATAATACTGATCGCTTTACATAATATTTTAAACTTTGAAACTTAGCTAATAATAATCTTAATTTATTACACAGGTTTTTTATGTGACACTTCCAGTTCATGTCTTTGTCTATTGTCAATCCCAAGTATTTAATTTTATCTACTTTTTCTATAATACCACACTGACAGCCAACCTGATCTTTATGTAAACAATCATAACTATGACCTTTTATATTTATGTTTATATCCTTCTTCTTACACATTGGAGATCTGATATGTAGGAGTTTTGTTTTCTGTGCATTAAGGATTATACCATTATCATGTGACCATTTCATTATACTATCAAAGTCTTCTTGTATACATTTTTCAATATTATTTTCATCTAATCCAGAGTACAGTAGGCATGTGTCATCTGCATACATGTATGATTTACAATGTTTAACTACATTTGTGATACTGTTAACATGCATTATGTACCCTATGGGCCCATACACGGAGCCAGTCGGCACACCATGTTTCACATCATACACGTTGCTACACTGTCCATTGACCCTAACTTTAATTGTACGTGATTCCAGATACCGCATAAACCATATTAGCATTGGGCCTCTTCACAGGGCCTCTTACACCACACTCCTCCATTGCTTTCTTTCTTCTCTGTGAACCGAGAAAAAACCGAAAAAACTCAACTCGACGAGTCGACGAGTTTCGCGCTTGGAGAAATGAATATTCAAAACAAATACGATTTATATTATTTTTATACAGTAAAACTGGTTAAAACACAGATAAATCAATTGTAACAGTATTATTCGATATCAGGAAGTATTTGAAAATGGATACAGTGTTTCTAAAACCAGAAATTATCGCAGATATAAGGCGAGATGTAATAGCAAAGGAGGTTAGAAAGTAACTTTTGTATTCCTTCTAATAATCTATTGGTGTGGTGGGTAGGATAATTAATCAAAATTACGATTATTTCAGGAACAAGATAATCTAGTCAATTGGTTGTCCAAAGCTCCAAAGTTTACAACATTCAGAGTGAACAGACTCCGAGAGTTTAACACAACAACTTTAGATAACTTTTTAAAGTGTGTAAGTCAATAAATACTCTATGATAATTTAGCCGTTAACTATCTTCTAGATACTTGGTAGACCTAGAAAAAAGTAGGTAATCAAATAATCCTTGCATTTCAGCAAGCCAGTGAGTTAGATGTTGCTGAGATTCCACATTACTATTTTTTGAGGCCAGACTGCCTCATTGTCGGACAATGGCCAAGCGAGGCAAAGTGCCATTCCTCTGGGAAACAAGTCATAGTAGATGCTTCATGTGCAGCAGCTGTGTTGAGAGGAGCTCATGTGTTTGCTCCGGGTGTCATTGGTCTTCCTACAAGTGAGTAGAAGAACCAATGTCAGTGTCAATGGTTGGATAGGGCAGATTGAAAAGTAATTGTTATATTTCCCACTAATGAGAATTAACACTCTGTCATGTCTGTTCCCATATGAGGTGGCAGAGGTACAGTTGTGTTCACTTTTAGCCAGTTATTCAATATTCCACTTTGTCTCACAGGAAGCTAGTCCATCACCACAGTTATGAGTTATAAAGGTTTCCTCGCGATGTTTTCATCACATACCTAGTACTATTATCATTATAAGCTTTGATACTTACTTCTTTGTGTGAGAGAGACCATTGATTAGATTAGCTGACCTATAAATAAAAGTATAAGTAATTAATTACTTTTCAGAAGCCAACACATATGATAAGTTTTATTTTATCTTCTTAACAAAATCAAATTTAAACTAACTAAACCTAGGACTAATTATGGAAAAAAGACAATAGTATTTGAGGGAGCACAAATGTTCAATAACTTACTGAATGATGTAAAGATTTGCGAAAGTATGAACACTTTCAAATGGAATGCCCAGATTGAAAGTATTTGCAATAAACTTAATAAATTTGCATATGCATTATACAATTTATCGAAAAAAGTATAGGAAGGTGCTTATAATGGGTATGTAGATTCTATCTTAAGATTTGGCATAATATTTTGGGGAAATGTATCCGGAAAGGAGAAGGTCCTTATTTCACAAAATAAAATGTGTCCGAGCCATATGTGGACTTTGTCGCACTGATAGTTGCCAGCCTCATTTTAAAAGACAAAATGTTCTAACATTTCCAGCATTATATATTTATGAAATTGTGATATTTGTAAAAGAAAATCTAGAATTATTTGATAAATTCACCAGTAGACGATACCAAAATAAAATATGCTCTTAACAATATAAAACAGCACTTTTCCAAAACAGTTTTTTGGAATGGCACCCATATTGTATAATAAACTGCCTGAAAGTATACGCAAAATTGAGAGCATAAACCAATTCAAGGGAGAAGTGAGGAAATTACTAACTGATTGATAAGATATACTACAGCACCAAAGAATACATACATGATAAATTATGATCTTTCCTTATTGGGCTCGCTACCCCGTCCGATCACTGTTATTTTATTTATTAGTTTAATCACTTTCATTCTCTACATGAAAAATAATATTTGTATGCCAAATGGCTCAAAATAGCGTACTATTAAGAAACATCAATCTTAGCCTAGATTAACACCAACTGATGTAAAAAACCTATTTTCCACAAATAAATTATTTGAATTGATTTAATTCAAAAATAAGTTAAAGCTACATGTCGCAACGAGTACCATAAATTAATCTACTTATATATTTTTAAGTGAAATGTAATTTCTTATGAGAATTAAAGTTCTTTAAACCTTAAACCTTTTTTTCCTATTTTCAGACTCCCAACTTGACGAAATTGTCGACATTTATGGAGATATGGAAGGGAAGTGCAAAAAAGGGCTTAAAGTGCAATATGATGGAGCTAAACGGTTTGTTGGAGCAGGGCAGTTGAAGATGCTTCGACACAGTTTATATAGTGAAGATATTGTGCCAAGGTGGGCTACTGGATAGTTCATGTACAAGCTTGAAACTCATACTTTACTTTACTTTACTTTATACTTTATTGCACAGAAAACATAATACAGACACTTAATATTAGAAAAAACATGTCTCATACATAGCATTAGAAATATAAATTAAATGCCTACACGGCAAGCACCATCTAATTACAGTACAGGGCCATTGTTTTGGCACGTCTCTCTCTCTCTCTCTCTCTCTCTCCAGCCAAGTCAAACGCCGAGTATCATACTCGGGGAACGTGTCGGGCGGGTCCCGCCCCGACGTGCCAAAACAATGGCCCCGTACTGTACGTCATTTGCGTGTCGTGGCAAATCCGACGTGGCTCTGCAAGTTGAGGTCAACGATTTCTAAGAGTCATCAATGATTGCACAACTTGCATGAGTCACCCATAACAGCTTCCAACTCAGTCGATTCCACATCACGCGACGTGTCCCTCGCAACGTCACAACACAAACCTGATAATTTCATCATCCTTGAGACATTGCAGGAATGACGAACGTATCGTGTGTGAAAATTTGTATAATCCCTCATTTTTAGCAGAGAGGAACTTGGCTTGTGGCCAAGGTAATCCAATAAATCTAGGAACAAGTCTTATGTTGAAGCATTATGTACAAAATGGCTTTACATTCTCATGTAGATTTCAGTAGATATATTTTATAAAGTCAATCTTGTGCAAAAAAAGACAGCATTTGATGGCACTTTTACATGACGTCATTCTGTTCTTATTTCATAGAACTCAGGAACAAAAGTTCCGTTTTGACAGTTCATAAAAAGTATCTATCTTGACTTGACAGGCCACAAGCCTAATGCAACATCAATAAAGGCAGAGGATACTATTAAATGGTCTTACAGCTCAATGTCTTTTCACATTCCAGAGGCATAGCAGTTCACACAATGCTACCCGCGTCCAGACTACCAGTTATAAACGAAACGCTGTACCCAAGCGGAGACATCTTGCTTCAGAACCTACCTTCCCTCGTGTGTGGGTGGGTAGTGGACGCGCGACCTGACGAGAACATACTGGATATGTGTGCTGCGCCGGGCAACAAAACTACACATTTGGCAGAAATGTCCAATAATCAGGTAACCTATGCATAAATAAGCTTGCCTTTGTACATTCCTTCTCTGTATCTTTTTGTGTTTTGTCTTTTATGTGCAATAAATTATACGATGCGATACGAAATAAATAATACAGCGTCACGCCTTTTCCCATACGGAGTAGCAGGAGGCACAAATGTGCCCAATTTTAATCAGATATCCAATTCTCTTCATTTTGCATGACAGGGTTAGCCTGCGCAGCTATGGATAATGAAGGTTTCCTCGCGATGTTTTCCATCACCATCAGAACGTAATACTTTCTTTATCTCTTCATAATATAAATTTATCATTAGCATAGTGGAGTTTGCATCCTGCCCCCCTAGACAAAGTGAAGTGAAACGCTAACCGTTGCGAAACGAAACGATTACTTTTTATGTACTTATGCGATTTGATATTTGGCTTCGCTAAGGTGGCGTCACGTAGCGATTCCAAATGTCAAATCGCATACATAAAAAGTTATCGTATTTTATCTATTTATTTGCATCAGCGCACACACACACAATATAAAACATAGAAGTTACTTAGCGCTAAACAAAGTAACATATAAAACATACAGACACAGATAATTTGCACTACGATAGATAGAATATAGGTACCAAAGTACCTATATCGCACTAGAACTGAGGGTGGTGTGGCATCTGCAAAAGGGTTCTGACTCAGCATCGTTTCGTTTCGCTATCCTTAGCGTTTAACATTGTCTACAAGCACTGAAGAGTTTATATTCTTCAGGATGCAAACTTCACTATGCAAAATTATATTTACGGGCTGATTGATATGGCTAAGGGCACACTTGAGTACGTTTAATCGGTTTCAAAAAATTAATTTATCTACCTACGTCTTATTTTACAGGCCAACATAATAGCCATCGACAGAACACTCAAGAAACTTGACAGGATAAAGGCAAACGTTCTAATTCACGGAGTAACCTGCATAAGGAGCTACGCATTTGACTCAACGAAGTCTTGCTCAAATCTAAGTGAAGGCATAGACGCCGGGCCGCCATACCCTGAGAACAGTTTCGATAAGGTTCTCCTTGATGCACCGTGCAGTGGGCTGGGACAGCGACCGCAGCTAGGAAACAAAATGACTGCCAAGATGCTAAGTTCCTACAAGAATGTTCAAAGAAAACTCATGGCTGCTGTAAGTTATATAATTATCTATGTGCGATCGATCACAGATACTATAATATTATACTAATGCAGATAGACCACCTAGAACAAAATATGACACCGGCGTAAACTGAAATGCTACGGAAGCTTCTTTAGTTCGAGGCCATTATCGCTTGGTGCAGCACCATCGAAAAAAAGATTAGCGCCACCTAGAAGTATGTTAACTGAAACCATGGCGTTTGAAGTACAAATCTTACTCCTCACGCCATCTCTTTTTTACGAAGGGTTACTAATTCAAATTTGTATGGGATGAGCACCCGGTCATATAACGAACGAAATTCGGTAGAAAAGAGCCTTGTTTGCAAAAGAGCAATTGAAAAATAGAACTCTTGTAATACGCACCATTAAAGCAACAAGTATCCAAAACTGCAATTCCAACATTCCAGGCAGTGAAGCTCGTTAGGGTCAGCGGCAGACTAGTATACAGCACGTGCACAATAGCCGAGGACGAGAACGAGGGGCTGGTGGCGTGGGCGCTCCGGGAGTTCCCCGGGCTTAGACTGGCGCCGGCGCAGCCGCTGCTGGGCGGGCCGGGGTGGCGCGGCTGTGGCCTGACTGACCACCAAAGGTACGAATGATGATTATGTCCAGGGGAGGCAATTCTCGCGATATTAAGATCATCTCCATGGTCGAAATATCGATTCAAGATGCAGAATCGGCCAATTCTTACGGCCAACTGACATATCTCGACTCAATAAAGACTCGTTTTCAATCGAAATAAATATTAATCAAGATCGTTTTCGACGGAGATATGCGGTATCACAACCGATTACTCGACTATGGAGATGATCTCAATAGCGCGAGAATTGGGAGCCCGGTCTCGGTGACTATTTCGGCTATTGAGAGCTTCGCTGGTATGCCCTCATATGGCTCATGTAGACTATCATGGCTTTAAACGCTTCCTAACAAGGGACAGGTTAGTATTCCTCGAACGAGTCGTGTCTGGCCGTCGCGTCGTAGGTGGTCTAGCCTTAGCCCGGATATTGCCATCGAAAGTGCCTTTTCACATGTACCCGGCAGCCGGCCGGTCGCCGGGCCGGGTAAAGTAGTAATGTATGAGCTCCAATGACAGCTTTCAAATGCACAACCGGCCGGTCGCGACTGCAGCTCATACATTAGTACTTTACCCGGCCCGGCGACCGGCCGGCTGCCGGGTACATGTGAAAAGGCACAAAGAGTTTTACTTGAGAGTATCTTCTACTTTTTCATAGACACCAGTGACACCTAGATCAGATCACCTCCTTTTGAACTGTCATTTGTCAAACAAGTTATCCCCGGGATAGTTATTCTCGGTATAGGTAACTTTTTGTTGGTAAAATCCAGCCTAGTAATATAATGTATGCACAATGTATGTAACCCATTGATCAGAGTGGTTCAATCTAGCTTTGACTACGGATGTGAGGGCTCGAAATGAAAGGCAGGCTTTTAACCAGCCGTGGGACACAGTATAAACTAGGTAAAACAAAAACATTTATGTCCCCACTGAGTGGCACAGGCCTTTACCCGGATACGAGTAATATTGAATCATACTCCGTCACACTTCTGGTTAAGGGCGGGCCCAAGGCAAGCAGAACGTAGAATTTCACCCTTAACTTATTTTTAGAAGAAATTAAATAGAAAAGATAAGCAAGTCTAACAGAGGAACATACTGTGCCTTTTTATAATAACAAGAACACAAATTCAGATGCGGTGCGAAATTGTAAAATAAAACATTGTGACAGACAGATTTTCTGGCAACTTCAGGAGACTTTTCTATCGAGCAAAATTAATAAAATTACGTTTCTATGGGAAAGCAGTCATGCTGACACTCGTGATAAACAAGCTAGTGAAAAAACGTACAGCAATAATACTCGTCATTCCGAGCTATTTGTGCTAAAGGCTGTTTTTGCCTAGGGCGCCGTCTTAAGGGTTGATGGAGGGGCTACTATCAGGAGCGGTAATAGGGGACCTATAGCCTAACGTTTGATCCTAAAGCAAAGTTACTTATGGCCGAATATACCTCATTTCTTACGTATTTCTTTCTCAGGACCTTAGTGCAACGTTTTGGACCAGAAAATGACCCGTCACGACCAGTGGATCCCATCTACGCAGATACTATTGGTTTCTTCATAGCTTGCTTTACTAAAATACATGTTTAAGTAATACACTTCTTTAATAAGCAAATATTTTATTATTGTAATAAATTATAATGTGAAAATCTCGTAAAATGTAAAAAGTAAATATATTCCTTCACCACAGTATCCTTACCTTACAGTAACCTTACTTTATAAACAAATGCATTTATTTATATCTCAATTGTATCACTCTTTTTGTAAAAAAAAACTACTTCGAGGCACAGGAGTATTGTGATTTAAATTATAACTGGCACTTTATGTCACCTATGGATAAAATTATTACTGCGCAACGCAAGCTACTATAGTATTTCTTGTACTGTTCATTATTACCTTTAGCGCATCACAATCGTACAAACATTGCGAGTATTTTATACATATGGCGGACGTTTCTGGCAAGTTAACTCTTTAACTACAGTAACCTAAGATATCTGTTTGTAATCTCTTTCATAGCTTGTAATTTGCAATCAGACAGAATCAACAATTCAACATTTTGTACTTAAACACATAGAACGAAGTGATGCTATAAACCCTATACCCGTAAGTGTTCACTTTTATTCTACCCACGAAACACTGGAAGTAAACAAGTAACTGTCTCAAGATATACAAATAGCAAAGGATATTGTTTGTATGGCTCTCACTGTTGCGTCTCCTAAGAGCGCTTTCGTAAAATACTATGGCGTTTTCTTCGCGACGGGTTAGCCATACAAAAAGAGGCGCGGCTGCAGCACGACAGGCGCGCGTTTGTAGCTAGGATACACCTATTCGATCGACGCCTTTACGCTGCGCACAATAAGAGCTACCGCGCAGACCCTAGCGACAGCTTCTTATTTGCTGCGCACAATAAAAGCTACCGCGCATACCCTAGCGACAGCTTCGTATTTGCTGCGCACAATAAGAGCTACCGCGCAGACCCTAGCGACAGCTTCGTATTTGCTGCGCACAATAAGAGCTACCGCGCAGACCCTTGCGACAGCTTCGTATTTGCTGCGCACAATAAGAGCTACCGCGCAGACCCTAGCGATAGCTTCGTATTTTGCCCACTGGCCGTATATCTATTGCCATGCTATTCGCGCACATAATTCGTCCCTGTATCGTGAAGGGGTCCGCTTGCACAGCTTGAATGAAGTCGCGCGACGAAAGCGCCTATACCACAGAATAACTAACAGTACTGCACACAGAAGGTTCACTCCCGAACAAGTCAAGTTTAGGTACAAAAAATTACCTAGGTACTGAAAGACCTTCATTTGTTCGCATGCGAAATTGAAAATTATCGTATGACACGAGCGTTCATATTACATTAGTCCGCTGACACGATGCCGATCACGCAGGGTCGCGACTCGCACTCGGTTGTTTTCGGTGTCATTGTTAGCGGCTAGCGCGCGCACCGAGAGCCGAGCGGCGACCTTCTGACAATTGCCGCACGGTGAGGCAGACCGGCCGGCATACCTACTCAGCGGAGTGACACCCACCTGCCTATACGTGAAGCACTCAAAACCTCCCCCCTATACTATAGCTTCAACGGTCACCCACAGCCCATGCTCTGCCTTCAGCAAGATGCCCTTCCTCTCAAACTGCACGGGGTCTTCCGTCTTGTCGCACCTCGAGAACTTGAAGTTGTTCAGGAGCGTCACCATCGCCAACTTGGCTGAGAACATCGCGAAGCGAAGACCTGTGGACGAGCAGACAGGGTTTAAACGTTGCGTGATTTTGAGCTCGATTTATGACCGGTTTCTGGGGCGCTGATTAAGTTAACAGGTTGGTCATCATCTCCATAATCGAGATAACGGTTCTGACACCGCACGTCACCGCCGAAAACGATCTCGATTCATATTTATTACGATCGAAAACGGGTCGAGGTATCTTGGTTGGTCAAAAGGTAGGTCGTGAGGATAGCTTTTGTTTGTTGTAGTCGATAGTAACAATAGATGTTCGAGCGAGAAATTCGGTATCTCGAGTCGATATTTCGACCATGGAGATGATCTCGAGAGCGCCAGATATGTATGCCCCCGTCTAACCTATACAGTTTCTCGGTCCGGCGCCAAACGGCAGGAACAGGTGCGCCGGCCGGTCTCGCTTCTCTTCAGCGAGGAACCTCTCCGGTCGGAACTCCTTGGGCCTTGGGTAGTGCTCGTCGTCCATGTGTATGCCATAGATCGGGATGGCTACAACCTGGAATGTAACATTGACATAAACAGTTACATACATTGCTTCTGGCCTCACACTAGGATACCGTGTCGTGGGAACCAGAAACAGCGACATCACAAACATGTAAACATCCAAGACCTGCGGGGTTTTTTTTGTCCCCAGCCGGGATTCGAACCCGGGACCTCTCGCATGGTAGGCAGATGCGCCACAGGGGTCGTCGAGAACAGCCGAGAATAATCGCCAGATTGGTCTGAGTAAATGGAGCCAATTAATGTCCCCACCGAGGAGGCCGGGCCTTTATCAGGGCATGAGTAAGATCGTGTTAGTGGCCAACCCGGCTGCCAGAAGCCATCAAGCCGCCCCATTAGGGTCTCGGACACAGCTTACGACTATTACCACCGAGTACCTCACCTCCCCCGGCTGTAAGGTCACCCCAGTGCCGGGAACCGTGTACCGCTTGGTGACCACACGGTCCACTCGCGCCACGGGACTGTAGATCCGGAGTGTCTCTGAAACCGGTATAACAACATTAAACTACCTATTTACGTAACAGGTCACAGATTACTCTAGTACCTCCCTCTCTATGGAGTCTACGGTAGGGATATTAACTAACATAGTTTCGAAATATAAATTTTTCACGCGCTTGACAATGCGCTCAGAGCTGCGAGCGATTTATGAATACAGGCCTAAGAAACCGCTCTCATTTCTGAGAGTTGTCTCAGATATGTCACAATGACGGTTTCGCTCTATAAAGTATGGAGTGACAAAAATTTTTGGGAAGTAGAGGACACCGTTCTGAACAACTTTCACTATGAAAGCGATTTGATCAGAGCAACTTTTTTTGATTACTTAATACATTTTGGGCCGAGCGGTTATCAGGTGATTTGTGCAATAAACAAATATGAATATGAATAACTCCCCAAAATGTTTTGCCGCTCCATACTCCAAACACCCGGTATAATGGCTACAAAATCTGTCATCACGCGCTAAGATAGATCTCAGCACGGTTTATTCTACTGGCATAGGTCCCATGGGCTAGTATTGCTTAGCTCTTCGCTTGTTTGCCGGACTGTAAATCCCACTTCGTTTTAGTATTTAACATAATTAATAAGTCATAAGATCTAAAATCGCGGGCCGTAATTTTAATGCTACGGATGTCTCCAAGCACTCTCGTGTTCAACCATAGAAGAAACATTCACTCACCATGCAAGAACGCCTCCAAATAGTGCATCTGCGCCAACACGTCATAGTCCATCTGCTTTCCTTCCGTGACCTCCTGGACGTGAGCTCGCAACTTGTCCTGAATCTCAGGGTGTGTTGCGAGCACGTGAATGGCGAAAGACAGAAGCGTGCTGGACGTCTCGAAACCGGCAATCAGGAAGAGCAGGGACTGAGCGTCGATCGTTCCTTCGTCAAGGTCTGTTGATAAAGGTCTTGGGTGTATGGTGTATTGTAACGGTGTAGTCCCGTTGTTCACCCCCTGTCTGTCCCCCAGGTGGGGACAACGGAACGCCATTTTTTTTCCGTGCCGTTGTCCCCCACCTCCCCATTGGACAACGGGACTACACCATTGTAACAAACTACTTTGTAGCTAACCTTATTTTGTGGTTCGTACATTCGTCGGGCCGTACATACATACTGTTTGTTTAAAAAAAAGTTAGGAGTCGAGAGAGCTGTCAAAACTGGCGGTATTGTAACTGGAGTTGTAAAACGAGTAGAATTGAAATAATTATGAACATGAAGAACGAATAATAAACCGTAAAGTGAGAAGAAGTTAATCTTTTATTTGGCCGTCAATTATAATATAGTATATGCCGGGTGTTTGGAGTAAACATTTTTGGAGTTAGGGACATCATTCTGAACAACTTTCACTACCAAAGTGATTTGTTCAGAGCAATTTTATTTTCCACTTCTCTATACAAATCAATCAAATCACCGCTCGGCCAAAAATGTATTGAAATGTCTAAAATAATAGTTGCTCTGATCAAATCGCTTTCATAGTGAAAGTTGTACAAAATGATGTGATCTACTCCCCAAAAAATTTTGTCGCTCCATACTCCAAACACCCTGTATAATCAATATTGCCCCCATAAATCAGTTCAGTTCAGTTCATAATTTTTATTGACCATAAAATCGTACATATTACTTAGTCACCGTCAAATTAATATTAATATTTTTGTATACTACCGCCCGTTCGGAAGTTGTGGGCTTAGGGATGGAGCAAAGAAGGGCAAGTAACTCCCCCGTACCTCTTTTAAAATATCAGAGCCTTAAAAATACAATGTTATGTATTTCTATTTAAGTCTAAGGAAATACACCGAGAAGAGACGTACTGACTCAGTCCATCGCCTCTCTTTGGATTTCTGTGCGCTGAGATGGTAAATTATATGGCAATATTGCCGAACAAATGGCAATATTGCCGGAAATGGCACATCAGTAGTTGTGAGTGTTGTGATGTCGTTTCTGTAAATGTTACGTGTTTTTTTTTTAAGTTTTTGTGCAATAAAGTATAACTTAAATGAAATGGAATTGGTACGGCCATGTATTGTATATTTATGACAATAGGTACAGGGACATAATTATTAATTACATTCAGAATATTTAGGCAATATGTATTATTAGGACTCACATAACTATCATCGAAAAACTAATTTTGTTAAAATGGCTAATAACCATCGCAAGATTCGCAAGTCTACAACCATTTACTAAAAACCGCATCAAAATCCGTCCACCCATTTGAGCGCTAGAATACCATGGTAAAATACACACACATACAGAGACACTCCAAACATATACCCTTCGGGTTCAACACTTACATTTCTTAGTTTTATCCTTTTCAGTATCTTGTTGTTCTTTTTCTGCCGCGTCAAGCATAAGTTGCAGGAAGTCGTTGCTCCTGCAATATGACATGGTATTATTTATAGATAAGGCACCGAATAAACAAGTAGGTATAATCCTCAGCCTTATACGGATCGGAGATGAATAGAATTTAATAAAAACGGTCAAGTGCGGGTCGGATTCGAATCGCACACGAAGGATACCGTCATAGTATAAATAAGAAAGTACCGCGTACCATATCGTACAACTAAACTTCAGCACTCAAAAAAAAAAAGATTATGCCCTCACGGTGATTTGAACTCACGATCTACGGATTGAGGGCCTACAACATAAACATACCGACTAAGCTACCACAACGATGTGGGTTGACGCGAAATATACCATCATATAGAAATGCGTGGGTGTATCAAAACAAGTCTCTTGTATGGGGACCCCCTTTAATTTGTTTTATCTCTCTTATTTCAGTATTTGTTGCTGTTGCGGCAACAGATATACACATTCTGTAAAAATTTCAACTTTCTAGCTATTACGGTTCGTGCGCGTACGGACGGACAGACGGATAGCGGAGCCTTAGTAATAGGGTCCCGTTTGGCACCCTTCGGGTACGGTACCCTAAAGAATGCGTCCGGAAGTCCGCAGCAGATGCGGACGCGAGATAGTGAAGGACAGACAGAGCACGCACTCGGATACGGCTACGGCTACGGATGCAGGTTGCGGATTTAGTGAAGACCATGAGGAACTAGAGAAGATAAAGAGTGTCAATGAATGAGGTTCAACATATTTTAAACATTACAATTTGTTCCAGAGGTTTTACATTGGATGGTTCCCTTTCTTATAGTAAGAGTATGCGGTTCTGGAGAAGATGAAAAGGGCATTGAGAAGAGTGAGGATCTGTAGAAGATTGTCATCCCTTGATCGTCATTAATCCCGTCGCTCTCAGAAGCACACCGCTCGAACAACCGAACAATGGCGAACTATTGTTATATAAGATGTGTCGGCGAACCAGTTATGCTAATCCAAATACCGTGTCATTACTATGTTACCTTACTTTGTTTTGGCCAATCTCCGTTCGGCTTTGGTCGCTGTCAACATGCGTATCAGCTCGCTAGTTGTCTCCGGGTTCATGAACGAAATGCCCAGATGCTTGAACATGCCTGGCATGAACATCAGGATGAAGAATATAAAGATACGCTTCGGCGCCGGCATGTAGTTGAACTTTTCTGCCACCTGAATGTGAAATATGATTATCATGACCTGACAAACGTAGTAAACCTACCAACGCCATCGAGGGGTGAAGGATACCAATTTTTTATCGAATTTTCCGCTATCCACTTTGCATTTTAAAAATGTTAATCACCATTAGAACCTTGAGAAGGCTGCAAAGAATATTAAAAAAAACTTCATCCAAATCGGTCCAGCCGTCAGCGGGTTTAGAATCAAGATAGAGAAGTGAATTTCCTAAAATATACCTCTATTCCTATATTCATATTCTTTATTACACAAAAAAGTTAAATAATACATTGAAAATAAATATTATATGCAATGGCGAGCTTATCTCTAAAGAGATATTTCTACCAGAAAACCTAGGCAGGACAGGAAAGAGTATTATCAGGATCAGGAGAGTTCTAGTGCGAAATTTCGTCATATTATCTCGTGTATTGTCGTGAGAATCGTCGAATTGCGACAAACGTGAGGAATTGCAGAATTTACTTTCTGGCCTTAATCAATTCGGCGTGCCTCAAGGTAGTGTACTCGGACCGCTACTATTTCTGCTCTACATTAACGATATTACTGAAATTATAGAAATATATTATTCGCTGATGACATACGTTGAGTCAGTATTGAGACACGGGTTGCTTGTTTGGGGAAACAGCACAGACGTAAACAAGACATTTGTGGCTCAAAAGAAATGTATTAGAGCAATCGTAGGAGTTGCCCCAGACGTATCATGTAAACAATTATTTAAAGCTCTAAATATATTGCCTCTACCTTGCCTTTATATTCTAGAAGTAACTACATTCGTGATGCAAAATAGAAAATTGTTTACAGAAGCGAAAAACCTAACGTCTAGGCGTCTAAGAAAACCTAACAAACTAACCCTTGATGTGATCCCAAAAAGTGCAAGGTTTAAGAAACACTGCTACGCTATGTGCACAGCAATGGGCATTGATCAGGGAGGCATCGATTGTCGTAAAGTGAAAACCATTTAGAGGAATAGGGATACTGATTACTATAAGGGGTTTAAATAAATAAAATTAAAACGGATTATTAATATTTATCGCAAAAACTGTTAATTTCATTTTCTTTCAAATACGTCATCGTTGGCTCTAATGCGGTAGTTCCATTGCCTACAAATAATTAAAAAAAAATACATTTGTCAACAACAACAACTGTCAAAAGTGTCAAACATAGAAATAACCGCTGAAAATAACCTTCGCATCGCAACAAATAAACATCCGAATAATACTAAAATAATCATGGGATCTAGAGAGTGCTTCGTTCCAAACTGCAAAAACAATTCGAAAAATAGCCCAACTAAACTGTTTGTACGCATTCGAGAAGATTTGCGTCAAAAATGGTGTCGTCAAGCTAAGGCGGAATATTTCAAGGTGTACACACAGTATTGCTGTGAAGATCACTTGGAAGTAAGGATTCTTTAGTCTCTTTGTTAAATACTTACATTAACGGATCAATAAACTCAATTCAATTCTTGGTTATTGGCAATTTTAGAAATTAAAATGTTATAACTCGTTACCGACATCGGATAACAACGACTTATTATTTAAATATTAACTCTTGTTGACATTTGTCAAACGTCAACGTATTTTTACTTTTTAAAAGCATGATTGAATGCAAAGGAACTTACCTAATTATGCCAGTGGTGACGTCATACTTACAAAATTCAGAAATTTTAAATAATTAATAAAAAAATAATGACATCAAAAAATTAAAAAATATTCAAATTAGTTTCTTATATTTGTCTATATTTTCGATTTATAGAATAAAACAAATGGGTGTTACGATGCCCATTTAGAACAAATTACACAGTCAACTCCAAATTATAAGTAACAAACAGAAAAAAGTTATAAGATTTTGGTTAGTGCAACATATTTTCTACTCGATTAAGGAATTCCTAGAACATAATGTTAAAAATTGTGTCAATTGTAAACTTTGACTAATTTGTTACCTACTATTTAAAATTAAGTGGCTCTATGTCATTATTTTTGCATGCTATAATTTAATTAGCTGGATGTGTGTATCTGACAGAAACTATATTGTAAAACCTTTGTATAACCATATCTATCGCAAATAAAAGTAGGTAATTAAATATTCTAGTGTTCCTAGTATTTAACATAATGCGACATTCTTATCTCAGGCACTATATATTTGAGCAGGTAATCAAATAGTGATAAATATTTATAGTTATGGTAGGTATCATAGAGACAATTATATATGTATGTATGGTTAAGATAAGAATATACATAATATACCAAATATCACTAGTGGCTCTGTGAGCTGTAGACCTCGCGAGTATGTCGGTGGGAAAGCTGAACTGCTAACACACACAAAAAAAAACCCAAATAATTTTCTTTCAATAACACATACAAACTATTGAATGTACCTGGTTACGTATATGCAGTATGAAAGTAGCCGCACCAATAACTTTGTAAACTACATTTTGCGATCTAAAATACAACCTATTACTTTTTACTAAAATTATACAGGGTGTAACAAAAAGGTGTAGTCATATTTTAGAGGGTTGTTAGGGACATTATTCTGAGCAACTTTCACTATGAAACTGATTTGATCAGAGCAACTTAAATTTTCACTGCAACTTTCACTATGAAACTGATTTGATCAGAGCAACTTTAATTTTCACTGCTCTATACAAATCAGCTGACCGCCCCGGACCAAAATGTATGGAGCAATAAAAAATAAAGTTGCTCTGATCAAATAGGTTTGGTAGTAAAAGTTGCTCAGAATAATGTCCCTAACAACCCTCTCAAATATGACTACACCTTTCTGTTACACCCTGTATAGTCTGTTTCACTCTCATGGTCTTTACGAATCCAACGACACCTCATTTGTTAATATCCATCGAGCCGCTTGGGTTGTAGCGATTTTTTTACATTTTAAAACCCCATATCTCCGCCATTTTGAAAAAAAAGCCAAAAACTGGCTCGACAAAAAACTATGTAATTGTTCAACCTACTCACAAAATTTCACGTGAATCGGTTGCGAAATGCGCCCTGTAGAGAACAGGAAAAAAAACAAACAAACATACGAAAGCATTTTTGCCCAATCCTGAAACGGAGACGCTTCGCTCGCTCGGTCAATTATAATATCTACATTTATAATGATTTAATGCTGTGGGCTGTGCGTGAGTCTCGCTAAAACTCGAAAACTGCCATACCCGCTTGGATGATTTCTAATTTTTTTTACTCATACAAAAGCAATGTATGGGATGTTCAGTTTCAGCTTCTTCCAATGGATGGTGTTAGATAAACAAAGACTCAGATAAAAACAAAACTTTTTAAATATATGCAAGCCTCAGATACAACCCGAAATGTTTGTATTATTGCATGATATTATATGTATGATGCAGATGATGCAAAGAGTGTCATAGCCCGAGATGATTAGTAACAATTAACAAATGGTATAAATAAATACCATAGATGCATTATTTTCAATATATATTCTAAGATTACCTACCTTAACAAAATGTGCGTTTTTATCTTTTAATGCATCACATTCTATCCCGAAGGCACAGGCTCCTATGACTTCCAGAGTAAAATGTCCCATGATATCCTTCATCTCTACATCTTTTTTATCTAAAAAAGAAAGTAAGATGATACTTATATTGGTAACCTGCTGAACTGAACATGCAAGCTTAATCCACATATTTTAACTGGGGACTAAAGGTGGATGCGCACCCAGACGCGCCGCAGTCAACGCATTTTATAAATCTTTATATGAAATCGTATGCAACGCCGCCGCGCGCCGCACACCAATCCGCTAAAATGTTGTAGGTATACATACAGCTGATTGCACCAGCGCTTGCGGATGACGTCATCAGGGCATTCGGGTCGCGTTCCGTGACATTCGCCGTCAGCGTCATAATCGATTACAGCGTCTACAATGCCATTCAGAGTCAGTTTTGACAACGATACAACGTGACAACGATATCTCAAAATCGACGCTATGACGTCATGAATGACATCATCAACTCTGCCATGTTGGGATATCATATCAGTGACCATCATCGTCGAGAGCGTGAGCACTGATAAGGATAAGGTCGATGCGTGCGGCGAGTGCGGCGCGGACGGCGCGTATGACGTCATCCGTATTCTGACAGTGTTACCGTGTTTTACGGAAATTAGAAAGTGTTTTTCACTTCGTTTTATATTTGTTTAGTTCTCATGTAATTTTTTTTGTGATAAGCTTTAAGTTTTATTTAATTTATTTGCTACGGTAGCCATAGGGTTTTCCTTAAAAATACGACAATTTTCCCCCCCAAACATGGCAGTAAGAAATTAGTCGCTGCGCTGGCAACACATTCTATCCGTGCGGCGGCGCGTAGGGCTCCTGCGGCGCGCCTAGGTGCACATCCACCTTAAATAGGCAAGGTTGAAGTGGGGAGGTTTCATTCATGTTGAAGCCATTCATCATCGAGAGATAATGAATTTATAATTGGTACAACTATGTTACAACTCATCATCGTCCTCTCATCTTGTCACCCCTCAGCAGGGGGACCACGGTTCTCAGTACATATGTCTATTTGTTCCGATCTTGGGCCATCTGCTCTAAAGTCTTCACAAAATAAAAGGCCCGTTTTGACAGTTCACGCCCATGAAGTTTTAACCTCTAACGCGTAGGTAATAGAAGCGGTTTTCCTAGGTGCAACTTGTACGCTTTGCTTGTACGCAACAGTTGGCTTTTATTACCTACGCATTTGGGGTTAAAACTTCATGGGCGTGAACTGTCAAAACGGGCCTTTTATTTTGTGAAGACTTCAGATCCACCCAATCTGAGCTCTCAATGGAGGCCTCTTCCTCGTTTTAACTCAAACTTAACTTTACCATATTGTTTTAGAAAGTCCACCATCTGATTGGAGCACTGTTGAATGAGAGGCACCATGTTCTTCAGCCGAGCCGAGCTGAATGATGGTGTCAACACACTTCTGACTCCTTTCCACTCAAGCCCCTGGAATTTATCATAAGAAAGGATGAGATTGTTGGTGTTAGCTGTGTAGGTGTAGGCACAATATGAATACTATGGTATAGGTGTCGGAAAATATATTGATGTGAATGATTTCGCACAATGTACTGACTGCAAAAAATAATGAATGAATGAATGAATTATAATAAATAACAGCAAAAAACATGCGCACATTAAACTAATGTAGTATCCATAGTAGAATCTTTACTTACATTACAGTAAGTCATCCCTTACATCATTTGAAGTAAAAAATTTAGTACACCATTATTATTGATATTAAAATTGATATAATATATTTAATTGTAATTCTAATATAATAATAATAATATACTTACCTCCTTAAAAACAATAAGGAGTGTAATAGTAATTTAAATTTAATAATGTATTGTTTTCTTTTTTATCTGAAATAAAGTATTAATAAAAATACTAAAATAAAATTATTTTTTTCCCAAGTTCGAAATTTCAACCTGTAATAAGAATAATCGGCCAAGTGCGAGTCGGACTCTCAAACGGAGGGTTCCGCACCAATCATACCTAAAAAGTAAATCAATTTATCCATCAGATGAATTATCATCTGATTCATCTAAATTAATGACAAAACTGTTGGACAAACCATTTATCTAAGGCTTATGGAGTTACACAACATATTCATATTATAAATTATTTTTATTTTATTTTCAATTTAAATTTTCTGTTGAGTTTCAAAATTCTGCTGTCATCTATACGTCTCGTTTTCATTCTCATTCATATCAACAAATCCTGCGACACCAAATACCTATCAAGCTTGAATGAAACTTACCTTCAAATTGAGCAAGGACTTGCTCAAATATGGAGGTTCTTTGGAATTGAGGGAATTACGATCAACAAAGTGATCGAAATCTCTGATCATCACAGCCTTTATCAGGTCTGGGTCAAAGACATAGAATAGTGGTCGCTTCCCCTCAAATATGCCTGCAATCAAAACATACAGAGTTAGTATGCCATATTATGCTAAGGATTGGAGTAAACACCAAGTTAAAGAAGAGAGCCATACCTACCCAAAAGTGGATAAATGATGGCTGATCAATTGATTGAAGCATTTCTGGTTTCAGAAATATAATAGGATTCCCGGTAACAAAAATATAAAAATTGGGGTTTTATATTTAAATGTGTATACAACCGTCCAGCATCCCCAAAACCACGTTCGTTCACCCAAACATTCATTCTTTTTGATGTGACAACGTCTTATAAATTGGTTTGCCGGGTGACACTTCAAGAAACTGCGTTACGCTCCGCTCACGTTATGCGCTCACAATGAGAGCGAGTGAGAGGCACGCGTCCCTTCCACTCGGGCATGGTTAGCCCGCCTAAGAGCGAGAGAGACAGACATAAAAAGTCGTTGTCACGTAAAACTTTCGCCCGTATACCGACTTTACAGGCAACCAATTTTTTTTCATAGGTTTTGAACATTATCTTGATGTAGGTAGGTTGAAAATTGCGGGCCGTGGACTTTGGACAGACGCACAAATAGATGATGTAACAAAAATTAAAAACTTACCGCCATAGGGTTCCCCTTTGAAGTGGTTGTAAACTTGCAACTGGAACTCGTGGAATGAAACTTTTAGGGTGAGTCTTGGCCCCAAGTTGCCAAGTAAAATAGTAGGTTTCATAAACTTAACACCTCTCTTTTCAAAGAAGTCAAAGTTACTAGTATAGTGGTAATATAGCAGAAACACTGAAGTCAAAAAGGTCAAAAGTTTCCATTCTTCCAAGATGAACAGGACCAAATGATTGGATGCCAAGGAATCCATCATCATGACTAACTTGTGGAATGTTTTTGATTTTTCAGCAAGCTCTATTAGATAGAGGAATAACAAAGCACTAAAACATCACCATCACACACTCAACTCAAGTTTCCAAACGAAACAACCAAACCATCATCCACCAGCAGCAAGCATCACTCACTGTCAGTCAGTCAGTGTCAGTCAGGACAGGACAGGTTATATTTCTTTATGGGCTGGCCTCACACGTCCGGGTCCAAGACTGAATGAAAGTTCGGTCGGTCGGTTGTTCCAGCCAAGTCGGAAAACCGACTGTATGTGGCGGGCGCTTACGTAAGCCACATACAGGCGGAATTCCGATACGGAATTCCGTAACGGAATTATTCCGAACGCAGTAAATTCATACAAATCTATTGGATCTACCACATACTTAGGGAAGTTTTCAGTTCGGAATTTTTGCGGATTTGTATGGGATTGAATCCCGTTTCGGAATACCAAATCGGAAGAATTCCGACTGTATGTGGCCGGCTACGGCTATACAAATCCGCGAAAATTTCAAACGGAAAACTTCCGTATGTACCTATGTGGTAGATCCATAGATTTGTATTTTACTGCGTTCGGAATAATTCCGTTACGGAATTCCGGCGGTATGTGGCCGGCCGAAGAGTTGCGTCCGGAATAGATTTTTTCCATGCGGGATTCCGGACGTACAGGCTATCATTCGGAATTCCGAATCGGAAAAAACTTCAAACGGAAAACCACTGTATGTGTGAGGTAGGTCCATAGATTTATATGGATTTAACTGCGTCCGGAATCCTGTTTCGGAAACCCTAAACGGGATTCCGAATCAGAATTCCGGCTGTATGTGGCCGGCCGTCAGTCGGGTCGGGTGACTGTGCTGTGACCTGCTGCAGCATGCTGTGTTGCCGCCACAGTGGTTGCCGCTGTGCGAGTCGTCGAGAGATCATCATTCATATATGTTGGATATGGTATAGCCGTGGCCCGTGCCGGCGAATGTAAAAACCTCACAGGGGGTGTGTTTAGTAACTTCGCACCCAGTGTGATTGTCGTCGCGCGAAAGTCGCTTCTTAAATCGGATGGTCTTGATCCGATTTTCTGCCTCCCTAAAGGTCAGTCCAGTCAGTATCCCTATATATTCTGTGGTCCAGTCCTAATAAAAAAAAAAAACTGTGGTCCAGTCACTGACACTAACAACACTTTTGTTTGCTTTTGCATTGAAATGCATTGTATTGTTGATAATTTAATTACTATTACTTACCTACTACTTACTACTCTTTTAGCATAACCAGAACAAACGATCAACGGGGTTTTATTGATACCTTGGTACTATAAATCTAATTTTCTCAACCTAACCTAACTTGTTACAATGGGTAAAACTTCCAAGGATAAGCGAGATATTTACTACAGACTAGCTAAAGAAGAAGGCTGGCGGGCACGAAGTGCTTTCAAACTGCTGCAAATTAACGAAGAATATAACATCTTCGACGGCGTCTTGCGTGCAGTGGACCTTTGTGCTGCCCCAGGAAGCTGGAGCCAAGTGCTGACCAAGAAACTTCACCAAAATGTAGAAAACGCCGACGGTGTAAAGATAGTCGCAGTCGACCTACAAGCCATGGCTGCACTACCAGGAGTGAAGCAAATACAAGGAGATATTACCAAGCTGAGCACTGCCAATGAAATTATCAAAGAGTTTGAGGGCCTCAAAGCAGATTTGGTTGTCTGTGATGGTGCACCAGATGTTACAGGGCTTCATGACATAGATGAATATGTGCAATCACAGCTTCTATTAGCTGCTTTGAACATCACAACTCATGTTTTGAAGATTGGTGGTGTGTTCGTCGCAAAGATATTTAGAGGAAAAGATGTGACTTTATTGTATTCACAATTAAGACAGTTCTTCGAGTTTGTAACAGTATCAAAGCCCAGGAGCTCAAGGAATTCGAGCATAGAAGCTTTTGTGGTTTGCCAGAACTATCAGCCGCCTGAAGGGTATACTCCGACTATGGCCAATCCCCTTTTAGACCACAAATACTGTGACTTCAATTCTTTTACTGGCCCAAACAGATTCATAGTACCATTCAATGCATGTGGAGACTTGAGTGCCTATGACTCTGACACATCATACCCATTGTTACTGGAAGGACAATCAAGTTATGAATATAAGGAACCTGTGCAAAGTCCCATAAACCCACCATATAAAGAAGTGTTAGAAAAAACTAGAAATATGAAGTTGTAATTAATATCTGTTATAAAAATGTACTTCTCAAAGTTTGCTAGTTTTAATTTCTTTAAATACTTATTTATATTTTATAATTTCTTTCTATGTAAGTATCTACCTTGCAAGAAATGTTTATAATCAGTTTAGTGGGCATCCCCATGGGCCGTATCATCGCACGCATAATAATCGGCCAAGTGCGGGTCGGATTCTCGCACGAAGGGTTCCCCACCATCTTACAAGAAAAAGAATAAAAAAGTGGCCAAGTGCGAGTCGGATTCGCTCATGAAGGGTTCCGTAGTAGCAAATAATTATAAGACTGGATGTTTCTTGTAACTTTGTTTTTCATAGTGTTGGTATCAATGACAAAGTTATCTTTGCGGTTTTTTGACCGAGCGAGCGAAGCGTCTACGTTTCAGGTTTGGGCAAAAATGCTTTCGTATGTCCGGTTGTTCTCCTCTACAGGTCGCATTTATGAACCGATTCTCGTGAAATTTTGTGAGCAGGTTGGAAAAATAAATAGAATTTTTTACTCGAGCCAGTTTTTTGATTTTTTTCAAAATGGCGGAGATATGGGGTTTTAAAATGTAAAAAAATCGCTACAACCCAAACGGCTCGATGGATATTAACAAATGAGGTGTCGTTGGATTCGTAAAGACCATGAGAGTGAAAAAGATGAGCGAGCGAAGCGTCTCCGTTTCAGGTTTGGGCAAAAATGCTTTTGTATGTCCGATTGTTCTCCTCTACAGGTCGCATTTATGAACCGATTCTCGTGAAATTTTGTGAGCAGGTTGGAAAAATAAATAGAATTTTTTACTCGAGCCAGTTTTTTGATTTTTTTTCAAAATGGCGGAGATATGGGGTTTCAAAATGTAAAAAAAACGCTACAACCCAAACGGCTCAATGGATATTAACAAATGAGGTGTCGTTGGATTTGTAAAGACTATGAGAGTGAAACAGATTATATAATTTTAGTAAAAAGTCAATAGGTTGTATAAAAGATCGCGAAATGTAGTTTACAAAGTTATTGGTGCGGCTACTTTCATACTGCATGTACGTAACCAGGTACATTCATAAGTTTGTATGTGTTATTGAAAGAAAATTATTTGGGTTATTTTTTTTATGTGTGTTAGCAGTTCAGCTTTCCCACCGACATACTCGCGAGGTCTACAGCTCAAAGAGCCACTAGTAATAAATGTTTTATATCTTACAAACTGCTTATTATATTTTGTTCAAACCAATTTTCATCGAAAGTTTATATTGAGATATGTACTTTTTAGGGTACCGTACCCGAAGGGTGCCAAACGGGACCCTATTACTGAGACTTCGCTGTCCGTCCGTCCGTCCGTCCGTCCTGTCTGTCACCGGGTCCGTCTGCACGAACCGTAATAGCATAGAGCAAGTATTTGCTCCATGGTAATAGCTAGAAAGCTGAAATTTTCACAGAATGTGTATATCTGTTGCCGCACCAACCACAAATACTGAAATACGAGAGATATTGCAAATTAAAGGGGGCCCCGATACAAGAGATGTGTTTAGATACACTTACGCATTTCAAAATGGAGATCTTGACTGAAACTGTTTATTTATTGTCATAGCAACCATGTCATAGACACATACTACACATTTAAATATGATAGCATATTTCGCGTCAACGCACATGGTTGTGGTTAGCCGGTGCGGTATGATGTAGACTCTCAATCCGGAGGTCGTCGGTTCAAATCTCGTGAAGGCATAAACTTTTTAAATTTTCTTTTTGTTTATTTTTTTATTGTTTTGAGTGCTTTTGATTTGTTGTACGATGGTACGGTACCCTTCGTGTGCGATACCGACCCGCACTTAACCGATTATTATAGAATTATCACTCTCTTACTTTAAAAGTTAAAAGTTAGAGGGGGGGGACACAATTTTTTCTACTTTGGATGGGTCTGTCTCTTTAAAGATTGACTTTGAGGAAAAATGGTTTTAGGAACCTCCACTTCATTTTTGAAGACCTATCTATAGATACCCCACATGTAGGTTTGATGAAAAAAATATTTTTTTGGTTTCAGTTTCATGTATGGGGAGCCCCCCCTTAAATTTTTATTTTTTTCAGTTTTTGTATAAAAATCGTAAAGCGGTTCATAGAATACATCTACGAACCAAGTTTCAACTGTGTAGTCCTAATAGTTTTGGAATAAAGTTGCTGTGACATACGGACGGACAGACAGACAGACTTGACGAAACTATAAGGGTTCCTTGTTTCTCTAACGGAACCCTAAAAAGGACCGGGACAGCAATGTGCCGTGACGTGAGATCTTAAATCAGATAAGTACTTAAGTAATAACATAGTAATAGGTAGAGAGTTCTGTTGAAAGGAGATCATGAATTTTGGGCCAAAAGTAAAAGTGCCGGCCAGAAAAAAAAGTTTAAAATTCGGATAGATAGAACACACAAATCCTATTATTTTTTACTATGGTATGTACTTATTATACACCCGTTTGCACTAAACGTAAGTTAGGCTTGTCTTAGTTAAGATACGCCTAAGGCTAAGAATAGCCTAACCATAGACTAAAATGTACAGCTTAGGGATGGCATATAATATTATCTCAATGCATAAGCTTAGTGCATTTTTTTTGCAAGGAGCAGCTTAAGAGGATCGTGTACTCGCAAGCTTCCATACAAAAAGCGTTAACGTTTTCCACCCCCTAAACCTTGTCCGATTTTCACAATTTTTTTCATGTTTGAGATACTATGGAAAACTATGCTCGTACGTTTTGATTTTTTTGAAATATTAGATATTTTAGGAAATATAAGAACATAACCCAGTCCATATAAAAATATAAGTTCCAATATTTCCTAAAATATCTAATATTTCAAAAAAATCAAAACGTACGAGCATAGTTTTCCATAGTATCTCAAACATGTAAAAAAATTGTGAAAATCGAACAAGGTTTAGGGGGTGGAAAACGTTAACACTTTTTGTATGGAAGCTCGCGAGTACACGATCCTCTTAAATAAGTTAGGAAAGAACTTAGGCGATTCTTATTTTTAGTGCAAGCGGGTGTTAACCTGTTCGCTACATATTATGTAGTTATGTTTTTGTAGGCAATTGAAATTGTTGTTAATTCGTCGTTTCATTTTCGTAGCGTAAGTAACATTGTCTAGTGGGGCTGTTGCCGCCACAGCAACAAACACTGATCTACTTAAATACACGAAATATAAAAAATAAGGGTTGTAAGATGGTGCGGAACCATCCTTGTAAGAGTCTGACTCGCACTTGGCTGATTATTTATTTACTCTTCTTTTATTTCTGGTCAGACTTTGGCATTTGGCAGATTGGGGATCAAACATAGATCAAACATTCAAAATTTGTAGTTCGTCTTGAAAGGAATTTTCAAAATTGTTTTGTAGAAATTAACAACATTTCTGACCCCGGACAAAATTCTAGTGTTTAGTCAAAATGAGGAAATTCACGATGCCCACTGTGAGCCAGTTTTTAGCAAAAAAGGTACCTAATAAGTATTGTTTTCTAAAGTACCTAGTATTATTTTTATACATTTGTGAGCAGGAGCAGAAGAATAATTACTTACTAATTAGTGCCTGCCTCTCTGAATACCTAGGTACCCATCTGTTCTAATTTAAACATACCGTAAATAAATAACTTTGCAGAGAATATTTGGTCCAAAACCGGACCCGGTATGGGAGTTCTTGGAAAAGGAGATGCGTGAAGCTGAGAAAAAAGGCAGTAAACCATACAACCCAGTTGTTGGCGAGTGGCTCTCATTTCTAAAGGACCTCAAACAACACTACCACAAAGAAGGTACACTTACCGAATATGATATTCCTGAAGTAGTGTATAATACCTAATCTATCACGTTTATCCTTGGAGGAACGCGGCCTTTCCTACTGCTCGAAGCGTTTATCACACAGGCCACCCAGGGGCGGATCCAGGATTTCAGGTTGGGGGGGGGGGGCATTTTGACTAGGGTAAGCAGTACAATGATTGGCACCTTAAGGAAAATCTCATGTTTGAGTTTCAATATCTATGTAGTTAGCTATTGAAACTATCATGATGTTGTGTTTTCTACTACTATAGGGATCTAAGAACCTAATAAAACCTGATTTATCTTTCTAAAATCTAATTTTAATTCATCAATTCACAAAATAGTGAAAAATTACCCAAAAGTACATTCATTGGCCCCTTCAGCACAATGATTAGCCCTATAATAAGTATAAAGATTGGCATGCCAATCATTATACACGTGAGGTGCCAATGAATGTACTCCATTGAGTAATAGTGATGGGAAATAAAATAAAATACCTAGAACTTTCAGAACCTATCAGACTAGAAAATCTACCTATCTATCCGTAGATTCCGAAGAACCTGCTACCTACCTCAGATTTCGACTCATTTGAATGTGGGTACCTTATCTATCTATACCTATAATACCCTATATACAAAATATTTTTGGTGAAAATACCCACCTCTAACCTTTCCAAACTTTAAATAAAATAAAATATAAAATGTGCACATCACTACTAGATAAAAGCATAATCGTAAAAACTCAGTACATTGATTGGCCCCACTTAGAATACAATCATCAGCAGTGCCAATGGTCAAAAAGTACAATGATTAGCAGTGCCATCATTTGTTTAAAGAGGGCTGATGACAGTTTTGAGTGCATACTTTTAAACAACTCATTCGTCGCAATTAATTTAGGTACTAATTGCAATTAAAAATTCTGAAATAGTTTTAACAATCATTAGCCCCGGTGCCAATGAACTGCACCTTCATAGAAACTTAAGGTTACAATGATTGGCCCCAATTAAAACTGATTTTAGGCGTTGAAATACAATAACAAACTGCTTAATATCATAACTTGACTCATACAATAACAACAAAACCATTAACTCGCATCTAGACTTCCAAAATAACAAGTAAAAAGGCTTCAACAGTCACCTGTTTCTTAACAAAAATCGTAACGATTTCAACAATCCGCACCAGACAGAGACATGTTGGGAAAGAACATTTTTTCACAGAGTTGCCAGTTGTTTCATCTAAAAAATACCAATTTGGTGTTGTCACTTACGAAATGGTGGATTTAATAGAAATTTTTGTTTTACTTTTCTTATCTGGTAATTCTTAATAATTGTGTTCAAAGTCCAGAGTGCCAATCAATGGGGGGTAGCTGGAATTAGTACCCTTTACCCTATGTTCAGTATTTTATTTATAAAGTATATTTAGTAAGTAAGTAGGTATATTGAATGTTTACAACATAAAGTTACGCGCCTTGTACCGCTTTTGACAAACTTTCAATAAATTCACCCAGACCAACGAGCACTAATGGGGGCGGTGTCAGCCGCCCCGGCCTATTGCTAGCAAGTCGAGTAAAGAAAACCTCATAAAACCAACTCATAGGGCGGCATCAGCCACCCCGGAAATGTTTCATTGTTAGCAACACGAGTAACAAGAATCTTATAGGGCTGGCTCACATGGCTAGCATGGCAAATATAATTCTGTTTCTTCTGAGTATGCTGTGTAAAAGTGCACCTGAACCGAAGAGTTGAGTCAAAAAAACCTGGGTCGTTTGGGGCGGGCCATGGCCCCCATGCCCCCCCCCCCCCCCCCCCTGGATCCGCCATTGAGGCCACCCACATCACGCAAAATAGGCGCAATTTACAGTCGTCGAGTTGCGGAAACCCAGCCCGCGATAATGGGCCTATTAGACTACGCTGTCGCATGTCGGCAGGGCCCTGTCTGACTCACTGTCTCTTTCTAGTCGTTCCATCAGAGTGAGACGTCTATTCAAATCGGGCCCTGCCGACAGCGTAATGGCACTAGGCAGGCAGGAGCTAGTCTCCTAGGCAACATACCCGCCGTGGTATAAGGTATAAATAGGTAAGTAAGTATATTTCTTCAAGTGATATTAGCGATTTCCATTTTGTCAACGAGGACAGGACTGGCATTCGAACCTTGTACTTACGTAACATTATTATAATTAATAAATTACTATTTATAGTATTCAGTCTCTATAATGTTCAAATTAAAATTCCTGCAGCTGTAAGGAAAAGGCGAAGATTACGTAGGGAGATAGGACCACCATGGTACTACGAGCTATCAAGTTACCAGAGGGGAGTGCTCAACGGTCTTAAAAGTGCCATACATCAGGACCTCATCGAAGGCACACCCGCACGAACGCGCAAGGCTCTAAGGGACATTGGCGTAATGGTGAAATTAACATCCCAAATGCTCATGAAATCCATGGTTAATTCAATGGAAGACCCGGGCATTTTTATTTGGTATCTTTATACTGACATCTATAAATATCCGCCAAGTGAACTGAAACCAGGTATGTGTGTGTAATGATTTTTTGGGTTTGTCTTCTTGCTAATAAAGCGGTGGGCATCACACTGCGCTAACATGAGGGCCCTTGTGGAAGCGAGCCTTTGCTTGCCCCTCACCATTAATTGCACCCTGTTATACACCTAGCCTAAATATCACTATCATTCTTCACCAACAAATAATTACTTTATTTTTCATAGTGTTTGTATGAATGACAAACAAAGTTATCTTTGCGGTTTTTAGGGTTCTGTTAGAGAAACAAGGAATACTTATAGTTTCGTCAAGTCTGCTGTCTGTCCGTCAGCAACTTTATTCCAAAACTATTAGGACTACACAGTTGAAACTTGGTACCTATGTAGATGTATTCTGTGAACCGCTTTACGACTTTTGTACAAAAATTGAAAAAATAAAATAAAGGGGGCTACATACACACATACATAGAACTGACACCAAAATTATTATTTTTCATCAAACCATGTAAAAGAGTGAAAAAAATATGATGTGTATCTCAATACAAACTTTCTACGAAAATTGGTTTGAACAAAATATAATAAGCAGTTTTTAGAAGATATACATAAAGCATTTATTAAAAACCGCAAAGATAACTTTGTCATTCATACAAACACTATGAAAAACAAAGTTACAAAACAAACATCCAGTCATATAATTACTTGCTACTACGGAACCCTTCATGGGCGAGTCCGACTCGCACTTAGGCACTTTTTAGGGTTCCGTACCCGAAGGGTGCCAAACGGGACCCTATTACTGAGACTTCGCTGTCCGTCCGTCCGTCCGTCTGTCTGTCACCCACCAGGCTGTATCTCATGAACCGTGGTAGCTAGACAGTTGAAATTTTCACAGATGATGTATTTCTGTTGCCGCTATAACAACAAATACTAAAAATCAAAAGAAATTTAATATTAAGCAAATCAATATCGAGCAAAAAAATCACGTTAGTTGTATGGGCCACCAAAAAATCACGTTAGTTGTTGTCACCCTTAATATTAAATTTATTTTGTTTTTTAGTATTTGTTGTAATAGCGGCAACAGAAATACATGATCTGTGAAAATTTCAACTGTCTAGCTCCCACGGTTCATGAGATACAGCCTGGTGACAGACAGACAGACAGACAGACGGACAGCGAAGTCGCAGTAATAGGGTCCCGTTTGGCACCCTTCGGGTACAGAACCCTAAAAATGGTCAAGTGTGGGTCGGACTCGCACACGAAGTCTTCCGCACCATCCTACTTTGAAGCTAAAACGGCAATACCTAAAATATCGTCGTCAGTCGTCTCTTGCTAATAAGAAATGTCAGGCGCTAATGTATTGGAATTTACTTTATAACTACTATTTAATTCTAAACACCTTTTTTGTGTATTTCATAATTCATAATTTCTTTGTTGCACACAATTTGCAAGGACAAAAAGTAAATAAAAACAGTGTACAAAGGCGAGCTTATTTGTTGTTGAAGCAATACACATTTTGTAAACCATTTCAACTCTCTAACTATTACGGTTCGTGCTGGAGCACCCGCCCGATGACGGACAGACGGACGGACGGACAGACGGACAGCGGAGCCTTAGTAATAGAGGGTCCCGTTTGGCACCCTTCGGGTACGGAAACCTAAAAACGACTTGCTCGACCTACTGTTCTTTCCTACTGACCTTTCCTACTGTTGCTCGAAGCTGCCTACCTACCTACGTGTTAATTATTCCTTCCTTTGGCAAGGGAGCAAAGGGAAAAAGGCGGACTGGACAGTCTGTATGAGGGTCAATTTCACGATGTCACACGAGTGAGATTCGTTTCACGCGAATGAGATCTCATTCGTGTGACGTGAAATCGACCCACGAACGGTGTTATCGCACGCTGCAAATAGCGTTGCAAGACTTGCAAGCGTTTCGAATCTGCTACGAACTTTGTTACGCACGCTGCAAATAGCATTGCAAGCGTTATCTACGAATCGTCTACGAGGGTCGATTTCACGAATATCTCATTCGTGTGACTAATAATCTAGGAACACCCACGTTTTTGCCGTTGTCGTGTAGCGGCACCGGCGACGGGACATTTAATTAAACATCTCTTGTGTATCCCATTTACTTTACAAAATCTGAGGACTACCTACCTACGATGACGCCAGTTCCTTTCCTTTCTTTATTCGGTGAATTTACCTACTCTAATGTTATAGAAATTTTGACTGTGCCATATTTTATTTCACAGAATACGACATGAATGCTCAGCTATTAATGTCTTGTATTGTGTTCGTTGATCTTAACGATACTATAGATGCGCTAGAAAAGCTAACTTACAAGGAGCCGACACCGCCAAAACCCATAAAAAAAAGTAATTACAATAAACCTTTTTCCTTTCCCACTTTTTACTTCCGATTTTTCTTCTTCGCCTTTATATCTAAGAAAAAAACATAATTTTACGGACGGACGGACGAACGGACAGACAGCGAAGTCTCAGTCCTAAAAAAAACATTTATTTATTTATATGACCATTGAAACTGTTCGTAATAATTGAAACAAAAAGTAAACTTTAGAAAAAACCGACTTCCACAAACCCTATTTGATTAGATTGAGTTACAAACTGTAACCCCTTATCCCCCCCCCCCCCCTTGGGGAATTAATTTTGTCAAATCCCATATCAGTGCTACCCCACGCTACTAAGGAACCCCTGTACAAAGTTTCATGGCTCTAGGTCCACCGGTTTAGGCTATGCGTTGCCTGCCCGTCAGCCACGCATTGTATTTGTACCTAGTATTGAGCAAATCTGGTGGCCATATGTGGTCTTCATCAGCAGTTCCGCATCACAATATTATGCTTACCATGTGCATTTGCACGAGTTATTATGAAAAACACAAAAATCACTATAATATTTGAAGAGTTCCCTCGATTTCTCCAGGATCCCATCATCAGATCCTGACCTGGTGTCAATGGGACCCTCCCATTGGTCCCAAACCCTTTCAAACAAAAAAATAATTTTCCAAATCGGTCCATCCGTTTAGGCGCTATCGGGGTACAGACATAAAAAAAAAAAAACATCCGGACGAATTGTAAACCTCCTCCTTTGGGAAGTCGGTTAAAAAGATATAAATATCAGATATAGGTACTTACATACATTGCAATATTTCAGAAATACCTAAAGATTTTAAACCAGATGTGCGATATGGGGATTATCTTCAAAAAAATTACGTCGTCGAGTACATCCCTACCGAGATAGTTCCTAAGCCAAAGAAAGATTTATCGATTGGATACAAATTCAGGCTTAGATCAGACGAGGTTAGTCAGTTAACTATTTAAGCAACTAAAATAAACGAGTATCAAATTAAACAATCATCCTAACCATAACACAACGTCTCTACAGCTGTGTCTAATCTAAAGGCCTCTACAAACTGCGCCCGCGCAGGCCGCGCCGCCCCGCCGCGGGGGTTAGGCCGGCGGCATTAGCGTGAGGCAGCCGGAACGTCCTTTGCCGGCGGCACGAGGGCCGCGGGTAGCCGCGGCATCTGTGCGGCATGATTTTTACTTTTTTACGTTTCAGTTAACATACTTCTAATGGCGCTAATCTTAGAATAAATCATATCTATCTCAGCGCCATCTCGTGGTATTTGTATTTTTTTAAGCGATAATGGCCTCGAACTAAAGAAGCTTCCGTAGCATCTCAGTTTACGCCGGTATCATATTTTGGTTTATGTGATAGTACTAAATTATTAGGCTGGCGGGCGGGTTGCTGCTACGTATTTCGTAGCAATGAATCTTCATAAATATTTCGTACGTTTATTATTTTTTGTTTGGTACCTATCCTATCTTATTTAATATGCATAATTGCATACTTAATAATAATAATATTTAAACACAGCACAGTAATGTTTTGGTATTTCAACAGAGCTACGAAAAGCTGACCAAAGATCACTCATTTGTAAGTAATCGTTATTTATAACGTTAAATAGGTAATTAATCCATTTACAAGTGCAGGATCGGTAGGTTTAAAAAAATATCTATCATATTTCAGATGGCCAAGAGAAAAGATAGAAATTTTAGAGAGAAACCGGCGGAACGGGTATGCACCTACAAATTCTGGGAACCACCCGCCGGTCTTCGTAAGTTGCATTATTTATTTTATTACTTACTTACATAAGCAGATACTTATAAAATCTTGTAGTGTAAAGTACCTACCATTATTTAAATATGTTTTTATAAGGAAAGTGAGCCTTACATTTGCCATAGAAATTCAATCAGCGTCAGGATGGCTGGTCACTAAATATATATCGTCGTATATAACGTTGAAATTATGACTAATAATTGCTGCCCAATTGCTTCTATTTGCTTCCTATAAGTAGATAATTGCTTCCATCATATTTTAGGAGAAATCAAACATTTAAGGGTGACCAGCCATCCTGACGTCAGAATGGCTGGTCACTAGCTGTGGTACCATAAGGGGGTGGAATAGATGAATTATTCATCGGCCAAAAATTAGTGCCCATTTGCTTCCGTAAATATTTTAAGACTCCGCACCTCAAGCTATCATGGAAGTAAATATATTGATCAAGTCTCCTTTTTAATCTTCAGCGCCTTATAGAATGTAACGAGCAAAGTTTAGTTATTTTTTTCTATAAATCTATAAATATTTGCGAAAATACCGGTATACCGCTTTTTTTTTCAAAATACCGTTCAAAATACCGGTAGTTAAAAACCCCAAAATTTGGGAGCCCTAGCCTAGGGTCATGAAATTTGGAATGAAGGAAGGTCTTATAGCACAAGTAAAGAGAAAAATCCGAAAACTGAAAATTTCTGTTTGTCTGTCTGTCTGTCTGTCTCACCGTCTGTTAAGACTTTTCTCAGAAACGTATGGAGGTATAAAGTTGAAATTAATATCGATTACTCAAGTCTGTAATCTCTTAAAGTTGTGAAAAAAAATTAACTTATAGGTCAACGCAATCAAAAGATACCGCATGTTTCAATTTTGCTGAAATTGCTTGATATTCGCAAGGGAATCAAAACCTAGAGGGTACTTCCCGTTGACCTAGAATTATGAAATTTGGCACGAAGCAAGGTCTTATAGCACAAGTAAAGGGAAAAATCAGAAAACTGCAAATTTCTGTCTTCCTAAAAAAATATTCAATTTGGTGTACATGGATGACATCACACTTTAGTTTTTTATGCGGAAACCTAATTACCAGGGATCGGAACGTAGAAGGTGTGAATTTACCTAAAGTTTGTAGTCGGACATAACAAGGAGCAGTTACAACAACCACTTGAGTTGAACCGGTTTGAATTTAACCTGTTAAATTTCAAGTTTTTGTCTAACCAGTTAATTTTTGTTTTTATTTTAGTTTTACATGTTCCTTACATTTGAAACACCGAACTATAAACATTTTCAAACTGCTGATTCCCAAAAAAATCATAACTTTTTTATTTTTCAATTCTTCGTTTAATAATTTTAATTTTTTCACAAATTTAAGAGATCACATACTTGAGTAATCGATATTAATTTCAACTTTATAACTCCATGCGTTTCTGAGAAAAAGTCTTAACAGACGGATAGACAGACAGACAGACAAGACAGACAGTTTACAGTTTTCGGATTTTTCCCTTTAATTGTGCTATAAGACCTTCCTTCACTCCAAATTTCATGACCCTAGGCCAACCGGAAGTACCCTATAGGTTTTGATTCCCTTGCGAGTTCCACGCGAGTTCATACAAATTCAGCAAAAATATGACATAATATCGTGGTGTCTTTTGATTGCGTGGACCTAGAAGTTTAATTTTTTCACAGCTCCAAGGGACCATAGACCTGAGTAATCAATATTAATTTCAACATGATACCTCCCACGCTTTCCTGAGAAAAGGGGTCGTGACAGACGGACAGACAGACAGACAGACAGACGGACAACAAAGTGATCCTATAAGCGTTCCTTTTTTCCTTTTAAGGATAGGAACCCTAAAAATAAAAAAGTTAAAGCCAAGCTAAGCAAGTCTAACTGAGGTATAGTAGACGCCAAACAACTTGAGCAAAATGTGACGTGGTGGGGGAAAATTTGCGCATGTACACTTACGTGCCAAAAAAACGACGCACTTAAAATTCTCAAAACAAATCGTACCTACAGTATACTGCATGAATCTTAGTGCACAATACTATATACTTACTTAGTTCAATCGATAGAAAATGAGAAAATATACTGTACCATTTGCATGAGGGACTGTGCGGTAACAGGTGCACAATAACTGTTTGAGACACGCGAAGTAGGTAGGTACATTTGCTGCGAACTATACAGATTTAATGGTCTGTGGATATGACTATCAAAATAAAACTGTAAATTATTTAGCGACATATGTCGTCTTTATTGGTGTCTATTAACAAAGAATAATGATTTGACAAAAGACAAGATTTTTATGGGATACCTACGATTGAAATTCCCTAAAATTACGTTTTTCCACGTACACTTATAAAACATAATAATATCTCCATCGATAGAAAACTCATCATATACCATCTTTCTGGCTTGCCTTTTTAAAACTACCTTAGGACGTCGAGGCATTTTTTATCCGTGATTTCACTGCACGCAAGTGTGAACTCAAAGCGGGAAACGATGGTTGAATGATCTACCAATAGCGTGGCTAGGCGCGCTCGATGCGATGCTCCTTCCGCACGCCGCGTCCCGCACCCCATACCGTGGTGCGCAGTTTCATATATCAGATGGTTTCTGCGCATGCAAGGTCATTTGTTCAAGTTGTTTGGCGTTACCTATACATACTGTGCCATTTTTACAATGATTAGATAAATAAACAAGAACACAAAGTCAGATGCGGGGCGGTCAAATTCTTTTTGACCGCCCCCTTCTTAGGGTCGTATTCTAGAACGAATCTCTAATCTGAGATCTACTCAAGAGTAGTCTTAAGAGTACGCGCTTATTCTTAATTGATGCTTGAGACTAGTATCAAAAATCATAATTCATCTGAGTGATCTCAGATGTGAGTAGAGATTTTACTAATTCTTGAACAAGATTCAAATAAAAAAAACTTTTTTGTACTACAGATGTCAAACTTTTGTTGAGATCCTCTCTTGACAGTGTTGTTGTGCTTGAGCGGTATCTCGACCACGCTTGAGAGTGATATTAGTACATAAAATAATTTAAAAAAAAATGTGGCAAATAAACACTTCTTTCTTTCTTTCTCTCTTTCTTTCTCTTTCTCTCTCTCTTTCTTTCTCTCTCTCTTTCTTTCTCTCTCTCTCTTTCTTTCTCTCTCTCTCTTTCTTTCTCTCTCTCTCTTTCTTTCTCTCACTCTTTCTTTCTATCTCTCTCTTTCTTTCTCTTTCTTTCTCTCTCTCTTTCTCTCTCTCTCTTTCTTTCTCTCTTTCTATCTCTCTTTCTTTCTCTCTCTCTTTTTCTCTCTCTTTCTTTCTCTCTCTTTCTTTATCTCTCTCTTTCTTTCTCTCTTTCTTTCTCTCTCTTTCCCCCTCTCTTTCTCTCTCTCTTTCTCTTTCTCTCTCTTTCTTTCTCTCTCTCTCTCTTTCTTTCTCTCTCTCTCTCTCTCTTTCTTACTCTCTCTTTCTCTCTCTTTCTTTCTCTCTCTCTCTTTATTTCTCTCTCTTTCTTTGTCTCTCTTTCTCTCTCTCTTTCTTTCTTTCTCTCTTTCGTTCTCTCTTTCTTTCTCTCTTTCTTTATCTCTCTTTCTCTCTCTTTCTTTCTCTCTCTCTTTCTCTCTCTTTCTCTCTCTTTCTTTCTCTCTCTTTCTTTCTATCTCTCTTTCTCTCTTTCTATGTTTCTCTCCTTCTCTCTTTCTCTATCTCTCTCTCTCTCTCCCCCTCCCTCCCTCCCTCTCCCCCTCCCTCCCTCTCCCCGTCCCTCCCTCCCTCTCCCCCTCCCTTCCTCCCTCCCTCCCAATTGTAAATGAAAACAGGCCTAAAGTAGTTTATTACTCTGTGAATGTCTCAAGACTCGATTCACAGCGATGCACTCTTGAGTAAGGTTTCAGAATAAAGGAGATGCTTGAGAGTGAAACTCAAATTTGAGTCGGATTTACGTAATTTCAGCTTGAGACTGATCTTGAGATTCGTTCTAGAATACGACCCTTAGATTGCCGCACGGCAGGAGCAGGCATGTGAAATGAGTAGCGGCTTTTAGGTGCATTCAAAACATTTATTTTCGACAAATCTTTTAACAGAAGCATGAGCGGTCCTTTTGTTTGATTAGTGTCTTTGCATCCCATTACAACAGCAGTATTCCGCAGACGACTCCAACCCGGAGATGGCGCGGCTGGCTGAGAAGATGAAGATGTTGAAGAAGAAGGCCAGGATCCGGCACCACGCGCCCTTCGAGAACGTTCAGTACCAGGTCGGCGGCGTGGTGTATTCAAAAAACTCCAAGCCGCATTACTGCTTGCATGGTAACAAGCGATACTATAATACTTACAAATACACTGAGCTAAAAGAACATCTAACGTTGGCATGTCGTCTAGGCGGGGACTTTACTTGCTCGCCTGTCGGCAGGTGTGTGATGGTCGTTTACGATGTTAATATATTCCAATGCGACAGTTAATGTCCCATTAGAATATTAACATCGTAAACGGCCATCGTAAATGAAAACATCATCGTAAGCAACATCGTATTATACAACAACCTACATAGCGTCTTCAACCTTTTATCTACTCTCATATCATAAAGTTCCAATTACAAACTTGAAATTGAATTCATAATGACGTACTTTATTAACGCAATAAGTAATCAAATTAAAATATTTAATAATCACTACTTCTCTTACAAAACTAATGTTATTTATTATTAAACTTTTTTTCCATAACGATACAGTTCTACTTTTTTTAAGGGTCTTGAAACCAGTATCTTTGGAAAGTTTTTTCTATAGTTGATAACCAAACAGCCACTCAGTGTTTGATGTCCTTGGAGGCAGGAAGATTTAAACAAAAGGGTTCATTGATCTGATATTTGATATGTGTCCCACCCATTCCCATCCTATCCCATGCTCCGCACATGCGCTGTGATCTTGGAGGAACGCGGCCTTTCCTCGCTGTGATATGCGATATGCTGAGTTTTGGCGGCAACAAAACGTCAACGTGACGTGAAAACGTTTTGTTTTGTTGTGTCTCAGCACTGATTAATGTAGAAATATTGTTGTTTCAACTTAGATTTTTGTATGAGAGACACAAGTATGAGAGTAGATAAAGTAGTGTATGAAACTGCACTTTCATAAACAAACTACTATTTCAACCGTGGCTGGCTGGGGTAACCTCAAGGGTGTAGTTCCGTTGTCCCCATAGCCTCTGTCCCCATAGAAACGGGGATCCCCATTCAGTGAGGACAGAGAGGCGATGAGAACGACAGGACTAAAAGTTAATTATTTTATTACAATGGGCTTAAAAACTGCCTATTGCTCACTTCAGATGTCACCACTGTAGACTGTCCATTTTGACGGTTCTTTATAGTTTATCTATTGCAACAATATGGCAGTTCTTTGGTCACTCCACAGTGCTGCTACTACTACGATGAGCTTTCAGTTTCAAACCCCATTTCGTTGTCCCCATTTATAGTAGGGGACTGAGGCTAACGGACAACGGAACTACACCGTCACAAGGGTGTAGCAGTAGGTAAGTATAATAACTGGCCACGTTGATCAACGTGGCGTTTTGTTATCATTAGATATAATTACGAGCCGTTTTGGTTTCACTACTTACGTCTCCAGGCGTCTGCACCATACCGACCGGCTACATCCTGATCAACGGCGGTCTAGTGGGTGTGCCGGGCAAGGGTTACATCGTCAACATCCAAGGCCATTGGCATTACCCCCGCACTGAGCCGGAGCAGTGCGACCAGACATGCAAGTGCCTCGCTAAATGGTAAGCAAGCGCCGCCAGTTAGAACGCGAGTTGACGCTAAACTCGAGGGAACTTCATGAACTCCAAATTATCTAGCTGGAACATTTAAAGCTTTGAATCTTGTGCTTCAAGTAAGACCAAGGGAAAGCGTTATGCGTCAATTCAGCCGAGTATCCCTACGAAACCGTGGTTTTCCAAATTCAAAAATCTCCCTAAATCTTTGGTCTCAATATTATGTAGAATACGTTTAGGTCACTGCTGTACACCTGCATTCCTTAAAAAAATTGGAATCAGAGCCGACCCGACTTGTGATTGTGGTGTGGAAGATGGGACTGTGGATCACATCTTCCTTAACTGCCCTATTTATGGCATGGATTCCGTATACCCCTCAATCCCCTCCCTAGATATCCCTACCCCAATTAACATCTGTCACCTCCTCTCCTTATTCCCTAATCCTAAAGTAGTATTTTTATTGGCTAAGTTTTTGCACGTAAACAAAATTAAATTATAGAAGTCGTCGGTCGCTCACTAACTATGTGTTCCATGTATATTTGTAAATATTGAATATAATTAAAACCATTATTGTGTCGATTTTTCTAATATCAGATCCCAAAAAGTCAACCACCCTTTCTTAAATCTTGTTACGCGTCTCACATGTTTCGTCATCACATGACACTGGCATAAATTGTCTGGCATAAGACAGATTGCCATGAACTAAAATTGAAGTTGTATTTAAAGCTTTTGATAATCATAAAAACTGTAACCCCCTATTCTCAAGTCGATTTTGATAATCATAAAAACTCCTCCACCCACTTTGATTTCGCCGAATTTCTTCCTAGTGCTTTTGGTGTTCGTGGGTTGGGCGGGTAGTACACTGGCATGCCCAAGACAATTGTTAGCGCCATCTGTCGGCGGTGCCAATACACGCCTCGATAAATAACATAATAGCGTTATATAGCTTTATATAGCGTTATATTCTTTTTCCGATTATAATATTCCAGTTATCACGACATCTTACTATACTACATCCAACTAAATTTATGAATTATTTAAATCTCCTGTCTGGTTGCTATGTAAACTTCCTTTTCCGGTAGATTTATTAATTTTGTATTTGGTTCTGAACTTCAGTTTGATAGTTCCAATATTTCAGGTATCATGACATCCGCCTGTTTTTAATATTTATACTATTTTTCAGTTGCAATGTAAACTTCCTTTTCCGGACTAATATTTAATTCGCATTTAGTTCTGATCTTCCGTTTTCTATTTATTATAATATTTCAGGTTTCATGTTAATCTACTAAATGTATTTCATATTTAATTTTAAACCTTCCGTTTCCTTATATTTATTAATTTTACTTGAGTTAAAATACCAGGCAACTTCCATTTGCCTGATTGTAAAATATGGCGCCAACATTTTGTATAAAAGGGCGGCTAGATCGATTATTATGAATGATCATTCGTTATAAATTTTTGTGAAGACAACTTGTAAAGTGGAACCTCATCATCGTTCTTCTGCTTCTTATTCTGACCTCCGTCACACTGGCTAACTTATTAAATCTTTTGAAGTTTTAAGTCATAAGTACTATTTATTCAAAAAACTGAATTACATTTCATTCAATAAATAGCGCAATACCTAATGTCAATCAATATAAGATAATGAAGAGCCCTGCCCCCAACACTACACCGGTTTCTAGAATTCGTTCAGGTCCCCACGAAAAGGGGTCAAGGCAGAAAGACCCACCCACACCTGGCGCTGACTGAAAATCAGCGCTGAAGGCTTGGCCTTCAGGATATCGCTGAGTCAGTTGCCATTTATAATGACAGTGACACACCACTACCGTCATTGATGGTGTTTACAACTATTAATGATATTGTGTGTGTCCTACTTTATGTTTGGTTTCTTTCTTTTCAACCGACTTCAAAAAAGGAGGAGGTTCTCAATTCGACCCGTATGTTTTTTTTTATTTTTTTATTTTTTCTATGTTTGTTACGCGATAACTCCGCCAATTATGAACCGATTTGAACAAATCTTTTTTCGGCGTATAGGTAATACCTCAAGGGTGGTCCCATTGACACCAGGTCAGGATCTGATGATGGGATCCTGGAGAAATTGAGGGAACTCTTCAAATATTATAGGCAGACCTATAGTGATTTTTGTGTTTTTCATAATAACTCGTGCAAATGCACATGGTAAGCATAATATTGTGATGCGGAACTGCTGATGAAGACCACATATGGCCACCAGATCTGCTCAATACTAGGTACAAATACAATGCGTGGCTGACGGGCAGGCAACGCATAGCCTAAACCGGTGGACCTAGAGCCATGAAACTTTGTACAGAGGTTCCTTAGTAGCGTGGGGTAGCACTGAGATGGGATTTGACAAAATTAATTCCCCAAGGGCGGGGGGATAAAGGGTTACATTTTGTATTAAACTCAATCTAATCAAATAGGGTTTGTGGAAGTCGGTTTTTTCTAAAGTTTACTTTTTGTTTCAATTATTCCTTTGTCTGGTGTGTTTCTGTCCTTGTAATAAACGTTTCTTTCTTTCTTCTTTCTTCTTCTTTCATACGGTCAAATATTTTCCAATTCTCAGGGAAGTAGCCGTAATGGATTACGCAGCGAAGTCAAAATGCAAATGCAGCCACAAGTACGATTATTACCACGAAGGGAAGATCCCAACAGAAAAGTATTTCCATAAGGCGACGAGGGATGGCAGACACCAGTTCGACTTAGCCCTGATCTATCAGTTGGACCCGACTGAAGACGTGATAAAGAAGTCGGTGGCTGATGCGTTACAGTCACATGATCCTACTGTGAGTTGACCATGGTTATAATCTGGGGGGCAATTCTGGCGCTAGCGAGATCATGTCCATCCATGATCGAAATATCGATTTTGAGATACCGAAATCTCTATCAAAAACAAGAAAAAGCTATTCTTACGACTAGCCTTTCGACCAACTCGACCCGTTTTCGATCGAAATAAATATAAAACGAGATCGTTTTCGACGGATTTAGGCGGTATCAAAACCGATACCTCGACTGGGGAGATGATCTCGATAGCGCGAGAATCGGGTTGCTTATGCACATCCGTAGCGTTGGGCTTGTCGCTTACAAAAAGGTGCAGTCATAATTATCAATTTAAAAATATCGAAAGGTTTTTGTTACTCTGTCAGTAAGATGGTGTCATTGCCTGTAATTTCCGTAGGAAAGGCCGCGTTCCTCCAAGTGTCATTGCATTCGATTTTGGCCATTATTCTTATTAGTGTGATATTTTCAGCCAACGCCATCGGAACCAACCATAGCAGCAGCTGGACTGAAAGAAAGGGATTTGCTTGCTGTAAGTAAATTTTACTTACCTACGCGCTACGTTGGGTGGGTGGGACCAAATAAATGACTTCTAGAGTATCCCTTATTAGCGGAAAAGGTGTTTTTGATGAAACCAGTACCATATTTTAGTATGTTGCTAAGCATGTTATTCTGACTGTATAGTCCAGTCAGACTTATACATACATAGATAGTAGTAGTAGTAGTAGTAGTAGTAGTAGTAGTTGTAGCACGTCGCGGAAAGTAAAGTCCCAATCCTTTTTATGCACTTTTATTGTATAAGTAGGTACACACAGTAAAAAGGGTGGCGACTCTTCCGATATGTCTATGTCTTACGACGGTTGGTGACGTACTCGTTAGTTATAATAAAATATGTAAAAATACTCGCGGCCAAGTAGGTCGCAACCTCAGCAAATAGCAGTTACTAGCATGTTCGGTAAACCGTACATACTGGCAACCCCAAAAGGAGAAAAACTAAGTTAAAATTTAAGAATAAAATCGGAGAGTTACCCATACAAAGCAAGTAAATATAAAATCGATAAAACACAATTAAAAAGTAATTTAAAAGTTATGTGTCAAAGTCGAAGGCGACGTTGGCGTGGGTCGCGGAAGCGTGCGTGCGTTGCTGCTGCGCGGGCGCCGGCACTCTCTCCGTCCGCTTGGGTCGGCTCTGTAGCTCGATGTCTTCGGGAAGGGGTACATCTTTGTTTCCCTTGCCTCTCACTGACGTACTTGCACATATTGTACGAAACGTGCATGTTCCGCAACACACGGCCAGCCAGCTGTTCGTCGCGTGCAACTCGATCCAGGAATTATCGCACGCAGACTGCAGGACGTCACACGGTGTTTTAGTCATAGTATGATGACTTAACAGTTTTGCTTCGCAAGGATCATAGTTATTGTTCAAATTATAGACTGGTAGATTCTTGAAGCAAACGAAGCGGGCCGGTTTTAGTCAACTGTGAAGATTGTGAAGATAATATTCAATTTTTTGCACGCCATTCCAGTAATTAGTTAGATTGTAGTACAAGAGAATAGTCCATTCGTCATGTACTGTTTGTAATGTTCCGGCGGCGTCGTAGTAGATAGTTCGAGTCGGCTCCAGTTGTGTAACCCGAGCGCCTCGCGATAAGGTAGCGCCAGCGTTCGCTCGTGCTCCGCTGACCAATGTAAACATTGTCACGAGTAGCGTAATCAATGTTGATGTGATCTTTTTCACAGCTGTTTTTATCTTCGGCGATGTTGGTTTACGTCTTTTATGTTCTTATAAACTATCAGTAGCGGATGTATTGTCCAGCGGCAGTGGTGACAATTTGACTACTGGGCGCTTAATAACACCTGTCTGCGTCTTCAGAGTAGTCACTCGCACGTAGCCGTCGGTGCCCGGGTGTGCTTGTAACACCTTTCCCAAAGCCCACTTCCCAGGCGGCAAGTTGTTATCTTTCACCAATACGACGTCGCCTACTTTGAGATTATTTGTCGGCTTATTCCATTTACAACGACTTTGTAGCTGCGTCAAGTATTCGTTTGACCAACTTTTCCAAAATTGCTGCAACATGTTTTCAGTTAATTGCCAGCGACGCCGTAAGTCTAGAGTTCTTATGTCGCTGTGATCAGAGCGGGGCAGTGACATCGTTGGCCCGCCAGTCAGAAAGTGACCCGGTGTCAGGTAGTTATAGAACTCCTCCGGATCTTCAGTAAGTGAGCATAGAGGGCGGGAGTTCATGCACGCTTCGATTTGAGTTAGTAGAGTCGAGAATTCTTCGAAAGTGAGCTTTTGTTCTCCCAGGACACGGCGTAGGTGGTGTTTCATCGACTTGACGGAAGCTTCCCATAATCCGCCAGCAGATGGCCATGCCGGTGCGTTAAAATGCCACTGTATTTCTTGTTTGTTGATTTCTTCGAAGAATTCAGGTGACATCAGCGTTTGAAACTCCTCGAATTCGTTGCGTAACAACTTGGCTCCTCCAATAAAGTTGGTCCCGCAGTCGGAGTATACATGGCTTGGCTTTCCTCGTCGCGCGCACATTCTTTGGAAAGCTGCTAGGAACGTTTCCGTCGACAGGTCCGACACGAGTTCAATATGCACGGCTTTTGTGGCCATACATACAAAAATAGCTATGTAGCCCTTTGAGGTCCGGACGCCCCTGCCCTTGTTAGTTTTGACCTCAACGTGGCCGGTGAAGTCGACCCCGGTGTGTGTAAAAGGTCGTGAAGGAGTTGTCCGTTGTGGTGGCAAGTCGCCCATAAGTTGGCTATTCGTCGTTGTCTTGTATCGGTGACAACGTACGCAGCGGGTCAGTTTGGATTTGACAGCTCGATTCCCGCCAACAATCCAATAGCGTTGTCGTATGTGCGCTAGAGTTAGACGCGCACCCCCATGCAGTACGGCTAAATGTGCTTGCTCAATCAGTAGTTCCGTAAAGCGTCCTTTGTGGGGTATGATGACAGGGTTCCTCATCTCGAATGGAAGGGCTGACTTGTTGAGACGCCCACCCACACGCAGAATCTTTTCTTCATCCAAGTAAGGATTTAGTTTGAAGATCGGGCTCCCTTTTGGTATTGGTTTATCTCTACTGATACAGTTGTATTCTATTGCAAAGTCGCGTTGCTGTACGTGCCTAGTTATGCACTGTTTTGCAGCGTTAATTTCTTTTGTAGATAAGGCGCCGCCGGTTTCAAGTTTCTCACTGTTCCGTGCATTTGTACCGAAGCGTCGTACCCAGCCGATGACTCTAGTTACACGAGTTAATGAACTACATTTTATTAGTAATTCACTTATAATATTCGTTTCATCTTTTGAAGTTAGGGTTGTCGCAGGCTTTTCAATTTCTTCACTTGTAGTAAAATAACAGACTGGTTTATTTTGGGATTGTGTTTCGTCTTGAGTTAATAGAAAGTCGGGTCCATTCCACCATAATTTGTAGTTGATAAGTTGGGTGGGGTATAAACCACGTGACGCACAATCTGCAGGGTTGATCTCGGATTTTATATAGTGCCAATCTTTCGCAGGGATCACTTGAGTGATTTTTAATACTCGGTTTGCGACGTATCTCTCCCATCGCGTCACATCCCCTTGAAGCCAAGCAATTACCACTTGCGAATCGCACCAGACCTGAACTTTCATATCTTGTTTCTTCAAGGCTTCCTTTACTTTCTGGATAAGTTGGGCCAGTAGTAGGGCACCGCAGAGCTCTAATCGTGGTAGTGTCAATTTTTGTGATAGTGGAGCAACCCTAGTTTTAGCGGCGAGTAGAGTTATAGTTGGCGGGCCGCTTGAGTTGACGACTCGGCTGTAGATGACGCACGAGTATGCTTTCATGCTTGCGTCACAGTAGCCAAGTAACTCGATAATATCTTGGTTTCCACCAAGCCATCGGTTAAGTTTTATGTCTTGGATCACGGGAAGCTCAGATCTCATTTTTTGCCACTCTTTTTGAATGTCTGTCGGGAGGGCATCGTTCCAGCCAAGTTTATCAACCCACACTTGTTGAAAAAGCAACTTTGCTACGATAGTGATGGGTGAAAACCAGCCGAGGGGGTCATACAGCTTTGAAATCTCGGATAGTAGTCTTCTCTTGGTTATTGGAGATCCAGTAGGGGTGTCTTCTAATCCCCAATTAAAGATGAAAGTATCGTTAGTCGGATTCCAACCCAGACCCAGCATCTTCATCGATTCTCCGTGTTTGAAGTCAAATGAGTTCTGAACTGATAGTTGATCGTTCGACAAATTCTCGAGTAATGCAGGATGGTTCGATGTCCACTTGCGCAAGTTCATACCGCCCCCTTTTAGTAATTCGATAAGGGCGATTTGTAAGTTTTTGGCTTCCTCGATAGTGTCTCTGCCGCTGACGAGGTCGTCCATATAAAGTTGATTCTGTAGGACATTGGCTGCTTCTGGGCTTTTGTGGCCGTCGTCCATGGCGAGCTGCTTGAGAGTCCTCATAGCTAACCATGGTGCGCATTTCATTCCGTAGGTGACAGTGCGTAGTTCGTAAGTTTTCAGTTTTTCAGTAGGGTTGTCACGCCACAAAATTTTCTGTAGTTTTTGCTGGTGATCGGCTATCCAAATACAACGGTACATTTTTTCAATATCCGCTGTGTAGGCGAATCTGTAGGACCTCCAGCCAATAATGAGTGCTTGAATATCTTTTTGTAGATTGGGTCCCTTTTCTTGCAGCTGATTTAAACTGGAGCCGCCGGAAGTAGCTTGCGATGCATTAAAAACGACTCTCACTTTTGTGGTAGTTGATTGTTCCCGTTCTACGCCATGATGAGTTAGGTAACATTCAGGCGTGGAGGGTGAGTTCAGAGGCGCCAGTGTCATATGACCCAATTCGGCGTATTCTCGCATGAAGTCTCTGTACAGTCCAGCTAGTTTATTTTTTCGTTGCAGCCTTTTTTCTTGTTGTAGGAATTGCGCCATAGCAATTGGCTTGGAATTACCCAGTTTTTCCTCGTATCCGGGAAGGAATGGAATTTCGACGATGTATTTTCCATTTGCGTCCCGTTGTACTGTGTTCGAGTAAAGTTGTTCACAGTAGTCGTCCTCCTGTATGTCGTTAGTAGTTTGAGTAACATCTTCATTCTCCCAAAATTTAGTTATCTCGTCCAAGTTGATCATGGTCACGTGACATTTGAAAGTCTTCAATTTGCCACATAAAATCCACCCTAATTGCGTCTGTTGGGCAACGGGTGATGACTGACATCCTTTCAGGACTCCGTCTAAAATTATCTCCGAATATACATCAGCCCCTAGTAGTAAGTCGACGGGGCGTGAGACGTTAAACTCGGGATCTGCTAGTTTCAGGTTGTTGATGTGTGGCCAGTCAGCCTTATCAAATGTAGAGTTCGGTAAGTTAGATATAAGTTTCTTCATGATGAGAGCTTCAGTTTCAATCTCGTAGTCGGAGTGGATTGACTTGCAGTTAAGTAGTAGACGTCCTTTGCAGTCACCAGTTGTACTCCCAACTCCTGAGACAGTTGCTTGCAAACGTTTCCTTTCTAGTTTCAGTAGTTGTGCAGCTCTCTCAGAAATCAAATTGACTTGCGAGCCTTGGTCTAAAAGGGCACGAAGATTCACGTATTTTCCGTTCGATGACATAACTTGCAGCTGGACCGTAGTTAATAAGATCTCCATATTATCAGTCGACGAAAGATGATTGGTGTTCAGTTTACCAGTTGAAGATGGACGTGATTTATCGGACTCGTTGCTAGTCGGTTTTTTATTCAAATGTAATAAAGTATGATGTTTCATATTACATTCCTTGCATGTTTTCGTAGAATTGCAGTTCGCATTTCCGTGGCTGTAGAGACAGTTTCTGCACACGTGTAGTTTTGCAACTATATTATTTCGCTGTTCAACGTGGGTGTCGATGAACTTCGGGCATTGCATCAACACATGATCCCCCGTGCAATGAGGGCATGAACTAAACGATGTAGTGTGGAATGATTTTGTATAGCTTTTCTTTGGTTCGAAATAATTCCGTTTCCCACCAAATTGAAAGTTGTTCGGCTTGGTTGTAGTTGTTTGTTTTTGGGTGGTGGGTGCTTCCTTTTTCGTATTATTAATAGCTTCGTAAGCCATGAATTTACTTTCTAGGAATCGCAGGAAATCCGTCAATTTGGGCAATTCTCTGTGGTCTTGCAAATCCTTATTGTATTCGGTGAAAGTCGTGGAGTCCAGTTTCTGAGACATTAAGTGTACGATGAGCGGGTCCCAGTTAGTTGTATCGACTTCCATGTTAGTTAGCCCGTTTAGGCATTCAGTTATGATGTCATGCATCTTCTTGATGTTATTGCTGTCGGGATTTTGTATGACAGGCAGGTTCAGCATAGAGTTAACGAATGACGTAAATTGCAGCCGACGATTGCCATATCTATGAAGAAGTATCTCCCAGCATGACTCGTAGTTTTCAGCGCTGGTGTTTAAATGATGAACCAGGCGTTCTGCTTCTCCCCTCAGTCTGGACTTTAGATGCTGCATCTTCTGAGCGTTGTTTAGCCCAGGGTTGTTATGGATCGTTTCCAAAAATAGATCTTTAAATGATGTCCACTGGGTGTAACTTCCAGAGAACTCGGGTATTTGTATCTTGGGAGTAGATGATTCGTAGTGTGCGGTAGATCTTATCTTCGTATTCAATGTATGTCGCAATGTATCGTACTTATTTTCCACGGTGACAAATGTATTGTAGTATTTGAGATTGGAGCCTCTGAGTTTAGCTTCCAATTCCCAGTGCTGCTTATCGACGACGTCCCATCTTGATTTGAGAATAGAAAGATGATCTTCAAGCTCCCACTTTTGCGAGATATTTTGCAAGTTGATCTTGGACATGGCGCGATCAAGAGCCATAAAGTTGCACTCTTGTTTTTCCAGTAGTTTTCTCACGACGTCGTCGTCATCATTTTCGTCCAAAACTCCCGTTAAGTCGAAGACTATGTTCTTCCTATCACGAAATTGTTGCAGTAGCACTTCCATGTTCTTCCGGGTAGTTTCGTACATTTCTTTTATTCTAGTATAGACATCTTGGGTGAAGTAAGGGATGTCTTTATCCTCGCAAGTATCCACGAGAGTTCGGTGACGGTCCTCGAAGTCCATCCATTGAGTTATGAGCGACTCGAGGCGTTTAACTAAGTAATCTTCAGTTTTCCTCCCTGGGGAGTCTTTTTTGTAATTCGTACACAAAGTTTTGATGTTGTTGAAACATTCCTGCTGCAGGTTGAGCATGGCTTGAGTATAAGTTATTCGAAGTTGATGTAAGTAGTTTCAGTAGCTCGGTGGTAGTCTATCACGTAGTTGACGATGATAGATAGCTGAGGTCGCAAGTTCCCAGCGCGAAGACCGCAGAGTTTCCGTAGTCTTCCCACTTTCCGTATGACGAATATGAAACCGAAGTTGTTCAGTTGTGGCTCCAGTCTTCGCTGACGAGAAACGGTTGCTGGTTGGCAATAGCACTCTATACTCCACGTACGATATGTGCGACTCTCAATCTAACTGGTGAGACCCGCCTGTGGGAGGCCAGCTAAACCGATTCGCTATCGTAGACAAAATACAAAATGCTAAATACCTGAGGTTCGAAGGACCAAAATGTATAGTCCAGTCAGACTTATACATACATAGATAGTAGTAGTAGTAGTAGTAGTAGTAGTAGTAGTTGTAGCACGTCGCGGAAAGTAAAGTCCCAATCCTTTTTATGCACTTTTATTGTATAAGTAGGTACACACAGTAAAAAGGGTGGCGACTCTTCCGATATGTCTATGTCTTACGACGGTTGGTGACGTACTCGTTAGTTATAATAAAATATGTAAAAATACTCGCGGCCAAGTAGGTCGCAACCTCAGCAAATAGCAGTTACTAGCATGTTCGGTAAACCGTACACTGACTAAAAAAAAACAATGGGAGAAAGTTTCTAACGTGGTTGAGTCACCAGTTATGACGTCATCAAGTTTGTATGGACAAAAAAATATACCTACTTGACCTATGAAGCTGTAATTTGGCAGGTAGGTAGTTTAAAGATCCAGCGGGGCTACTATGAGGCAACGCCGCTCACCTCGAGTCGCGTATAGATGACAAATGTTCTCCATATTTGCGATGCGAGCATTGATTTAGACATTACAAAATGCGCGACAGAGGTGAGTGGCGTGCCTCGCTCGTGGTAGCCCTGCAGCCCCCTTATTCGCTAACTCAGTGATGATCACTCAATGATGATCCGGAAAAATTAAGAAGCTATTGGTGTCGTTCAATAATATTATCAGACTTATTTTGATATCCTTTGGTTACACGAAAATTGAACGACACTTATAAAATAAAAAATAATAACTTACCTATTATCTTTTACGGATCATCATTGAGTGATCATCAGATCATCACTGAATTAGCGAATATGGGAGCACGAAGGGCAAAAAAGGAGGCCGAAGTTTGTATAAAATACAAAAAACAACTTTACCTATGAAGCTGTAATTTGGCAGGTAAGTAGGTGGTTTAAAAATCCAGGACGTAAGTTCAGTATTTTTTCCAAAATCCTGCCTCGCCCTGCAAGTGGCTAAAAAATAAAAATAGGTTTTTTTTTAAAATAACTTTAGGCTTTCTGTCTGAAAATGTCACTAAATAACCTGAAAAATAGATTTTCTATATGTTTATTACGAAAACGATACCACACTGTCACACCTCGGACAATCCATAGAACGCTCGTAAAATAATCAAATTACCTATTACTCTACATAACAAAATGATGTTTGTATACGTGCAAATGTATGCGTAAACTTTGCTAGGGCTGGTGGCGCGGCAAATGCAGCGATATTAAGTATACGCGTCGTCACTCGTCCGGCGTTCAGCTCTAACTATCTTATCTATTGATCCTTTAACCAATCCTTTGACGCCAGGGGTGGGGTGCGGTATCTGAATCAGCGCGGGGAAGGGAGTGTGGCCGTTCTGTACGGAGTACTATTATCTCTTCTGTGACACTGTACAAACTTTAGCCCCCTTTTTGCCCCTTGTGAGGGGGAATATCTTTGAAAAAATAATACTGATCATACATCCTAGATCTTTAAACTACCTACCTGCCAAATTACAGCTTCATAGGTCAAGTACTATTTTTTTGTCCATACAAACTTGATGACGTCATAACTGGTGACTCAACCACTTTCCAGGACGTTACAGCTTGGTAGGTACATGAAGTATATATTGTATGTGACATATAAATATAAATACAGTATGTCCATACAAACTTTGCCCCTCTCCCTCTTTCTCCTGCATCAGAATTCCAGATGACTACAGATCAATCCTGCCAAAGGAAATCTTTTGTTCACGTAGAATGGCCGCTGCAAGGGAAGGCTATTCGGCCTTTTTATGACATTCTTCATAGAGTTTAGGTACTATATTTGACACCCGCCCTGCTAATGTCTAGCTACCAACCCCAACCCAACCCGCCTGCTTGCAGTATGCCGAAGCCATAAGTGCGGGTAAAGCCATAAACTTTACGATTACTAAGGTGCCAATCTTATGGCCATGTTTACAAGGCTGGTATTGATCCTCCATAACAAAACAGTGATTCTTAATTGGCGTATTTCAGGCTTTCCTGGCTGATATATCGGACTCACCACTAATGATTCCACATTTGCCGAAAGCAAACCTCCTGAACAATCTGCAAGAATGGGTCCGGAAACGAGTAAAAGGCCACATCACTAAGGCTCAGCACAGTACGTATGGCACATTGCCTCTTCTGGCTGCCATACACAACTTTTTAAAAATCATATCATATTTCAGTATAAATGGGTGTATTTTTTCACTGCGGGTGGGAATCAAAATCAGATGGTCCCACTTTTCTGTGGGCAAGCTTGGCCCCTCGGCCATCTTGAGTCATTTTCTGACATAAAGGTTATATATTATTTACTTATAATATTATACAGGGTGTTCGGTAGATGAATGTCCAAACAAAATCAGCAGCAAGAAGAGGTCATTTGCTACCCACACGTAGCTATAACTTTCTGGACTTGGCCCCATAGATCCCGAAAAAAATTCCCAACCGATCCGTAGTCAGTCACACCATTTTACCACACCAGTGTGACTACGGAGAATTTTTTTCTTGACCAGTGTGACTATGGAGAATTTTATTTATCCATAGTCACACCGCCATCAAACCGACACACCCTTGACCATTAAAAACAAAAGACGGTTGATTTAGAGATGTACATAACACGCCTTTTCCCAGATGGGGTGGCAGAGGCATAACTTCACTTATTTTATTTTATTATTTTTAGGATGCATTTTTTTTGACAGATGTCACTATTTTTGACAGGTGTCAAACTAAAAACGGGCATATCTCGGGAACTTGTTACCATCCTAGACCACTGGTTTGTATGGAGATGTGACAGCTCTCGGCGGGATCTTCATTTCCGATGACAGCTGTCAAACTAAAACATATCATATCTCGGAAACAACTCGTCTTAGACCACTGGTTTGTATGGAGATGTGGCAGCTCTCGGCGAGATCTTCATTTCGGATGACATATACACATATTAGTACATATTAGTACATTATACGGACGTTCTATTCGTTACGAAAAACATTGTGAGGAAACTATTATTACTCTGTAGCTGCGGCGATGGGCTAGCCCCCTATCACGCAGGATGGAATGGAGTATCAAATAATTCTCTAAAAGTGGGCACAATTGTGTCTCTGCCACCCCGTACGGGAAAAGGCGTGACGCTATGTTTGTTTGTTTATTTTTTTTTGTAGGGGAGTGAGATCAGGGGATCGTGCATGGTATGGAAAGGTTCCATCTCCATAAATCCAGGAGTTAGGGAAGACATCATGTACATACATAGGTATTACCTAACACTTGTCCGCCTCGCCAATGTGCAGGGCAACCGTCTTGTTGAAAGACTATCTGACTATCTGCTTCTAATATGGTATAATTTGATCAATTATCGAAATTAGTGAGTTTCTGAAGTACCTATATAAAAGATTACTAACGTATGTGGTATACCATACGAAAGGGCACAATTTGAGGATGTTTTAAAAGAATTGGGAGGTCTCGAACATTTCTAAACGTATGTGGTATACCATACGAAAGGGCACAATATGAGGATGTTTTAAAAGAATTGGGAGGTCTCGAACATTTCTAATTGTTTTTTATTACTGTGTGAAGTTGAGATTGTTATTTTTCATGAACCCTTTTTGTGACTTTGGTAGCTGATAATTATTTTTCTTTGGGCTATATGCACAAAATAACAATTAGACTAGAATATCAGGACAGTAAGGATTAAAACATTATCACAATTTGGCAGGTCTACCCATAACATTTTCATTTATTCCAGTTGAAACGATTAGATTCGGCCAATTTTCAAAAATCTACAAATCATCATTTTTGTCGGGATCTATGGGGCCAAGTCCAGAAAATTATAGCTACGTGGGTAGCAAATGGCCTCCTCTTGCTGCTGATTTCTTTTGGACATTCGTCTACCAAACACCCTGTATAACCTTTATGTCAGAAAAGGACATAAGGGTACATTGTTAATTTTCAGGGCAAATGATGTTGACGTCCCTACGCAGGTGGATAGATTTGAAACACATGGATCACAAAGCGAGGGCGTACAACATACCTTTTACACTCAAAGAACTGGACCATATGACGTGGGATAGTCGCAAAGATATACAGAAATTGGTAATAAAATAATGCCTGCGATTTGGGAGGTGACACGAACTATACTAACTAAACTAAGTAATTAAAATGGTGTGTTTGAAAATGGAATCTGTGGCCACCGCGCAAGAGCTGTCGGATTTCAAGGTTGTCAGTTTAGTGCCTTTAGTTCCTCTAGTTTAGTGGTTTTGACACCTCCCAAATAGTCCCCACTACATAACTAAATAATTTAATTCGAATATTAATTACTTAATGGTGCCTATTCCCTGTTCCCTAGCTAGGACATCCACTAAAATTACATAACATTATTAGTTCCCACAGCTCTTTGAATTAGTTCGTCAGTACATTAAAATAATGCAAAAGTGAGTTTGAAAATAGAATCTATGGCAACCGCGTAAGAGCGTCGGAGACTCGGAGCTTTATTGTCAAGTAATTTTAGTGAGTGTGTGCTCTAGTAGAGAATAGCACGAAATTACGCTAGATTTACTAAATTATGCTTGCTTGATTGAACTAAAGGTAAGACCACACTAGCGACAGTGGAGCTGCCTGACGCCACATAAACATAAACACTAAACAAACATTACATACAGCTTCTGGCCCCACTCTAGGATACCCTGTGTCGTGGGAACCAGAAACAGCGACATCACAAACATCCATACATAATTTTTTTGTTCCCAGCCGGGTTTCGAACCCGGGACCTCTCGCATGCTAGGCAGATGCGCAACCGCTGCGCCACAGAGGTCGTCCGAGTTCCGAATGTCGCTCGGTATCGGTATACTATTAGCGAGGAATCGAATGTCGCTCGGTATACTATTAGCGAGGAACTTGCAGTAAAGTTCTTGTATGGGAACCGTTTGAAATTGGATTACTCGTTCAATCAAAGGCACATTTGTTCTGCAGGTAGTAGAGTTTCAGTTTATTTATTCATTAGCAATATAAAAGTGTATTTGAAATTAAATACATACTAAATACATAAAATTGTTCATTACAAATTATTAAAATAAAGAAAACAATATAATACAAAGTGCACTATATAAATTATAACGTCAACAAATAAATTTATCAAATTATTAATTATTGACCGAGCGAGCGAAGCGAGCGAAGCGTCTCCGTTTCAGGTTTGGGCAAAAATGCTTTCGTATGTCCGGTTGTTCTCCTCTACAGGTCGCATTTATGAACCGATTCTCGTGAAATTTTGTGAGCAGGTTGGAAAAATAAATAGAATTTTTTACTCGGGCCAGTTTTTTGATTTTTTTCAAAATGGCGGAGATATGGGGTTTTAAAATGTAAAAAAATCGCTACAACCCAAACGGCTCGATGGATATTAACAAATGAGGTGTCGTTGGATTCGTAAAGACCATGAGAGTAAAACAGATGAGCGAGCGAAGCGAGCGAAGCGTCTCCGTTTCAGGTTTGGGCAAAAATGCTTTTGTATGTCCGGTTGTTCTCCTCTACAGGTCGCATTTATGAACCGATTCTCGTGAAATTTTGTGAGCAGGTTGAAAAAATAAATAGAATTTTTTACTCGAGCCAGTTTTTTGATTTTTTTCAAAATGGCGGAGATATGGGGTTTTAAAATGTAAAAAAATCGCTACAACCCAAACGGCTCGATGGATATTAACAAATGAGGTATCGTTGGATTTGTAAAGACTATGGGAGTGAAACAGATTATATAATTTTAGTAAAAAGTCAATAGGTTGTATAAAAGATCGCGAAATGTAGTTTACAAAGTTATTGGTGCGGCTACTTTCATACTGCATGTACGTAACCAGGTACATTCATAAGTTTGTATGTGTTATTGAAAGAAAATTATTGGTTATTTTTTTTATGTGTGTTAGCAGTTCAGCTTTCCCACCGACATACTCGCGAGGTCTACAGCTCACAGAGCCACTAGTGTAAATGTCTTAAATTGTTAAATTAGAATAAATTAGAATAAAAATATTAGATTAAATCTGTCAACAATAAAAATAAATAATTTCTAACGGTAACAATCCAGTCAGTCAACTTCTGTCCTCAAAAAGCTCATCAACCTTGTAATAGCATCTAATCAAAAGGAGTGTCTCAAGCTTTTTTTTAAAGGATTGTAAAATTGTTTTTTTCTAAATTGTATCGGTAACTCACACACCTAGGAGTATGTCACTATACCAAGACTGAATGTAGTGTTGAACTACATTCAGTCTTGGTATAGTGACATACTCCTAGGTGTTTCCTTCTTGTCTTCAAACGTCTTTCCCGTTCTTCCTCAGACTCTACTTTATTTAATCGTTTAAGTAAATCCACAGACTGAATTAATATGATCATGACATGACTGAACAAACTGGGAACTGGTGAGGATAAGTACCTAATTTGATGAAATATTCACGACACGATAATCTGTGGTAATCGTACCATTATTCTTATGGCTCTCTTTTAGAGGACAAACGTTATTTGAGTCAAACCATTGGTGAAATGAAAACAGCGCTGCATTTGCTTTTTCCTTAAAAGTGCTGAGGTGCTCTGAGTGAATAACAGCATATTTATCATCAGCAAACACAACTAACTGAGTGTGTAGCACATTTCTTGTAATATATTATACCAATTGATTAGTAAAAACAATATTAACAGTAAACAGTATTAGACTCAAAATCGAACCCTGTGGTACACCTCTCTTGACGTTGGTTATTCTTGGCTGATGTTTGGCTTCCTTACCATTTTCCCACGACGTTAATTCAACATATTGCTTTCTGTGTTTTAAATATGATCTTATAATATCTCCAGAAACTCGCCACGCATGCCATAATATTCAAGCTTTCCTTTCCTAAAATAGTATGGTCAACCAAATCAAAAGCAGAACTAAGATCCAAAAATATGCCTAGAACCTTCATATTACCATTAAGTTTAGTAACAACATCAACTGCATCTGTGGTGCTAATTTTCATTTGGTATCCAAATTGTCTCTCGCTTATTATCACTTGGTTCTGCTGAAGGTGTTTCAAAAGCCGAATTTTGATGATTTCAAATCGGTCATACATATTACTGAGCAAAACTTTTTCAAAATTAGTCTTAAATTCATTTGATATGTTACACGGCATATTTTGATTTTATTTTTCTTATTTGGCCCCTCAATAGTGGCCCTCATATTTCATATTTAAATATTTACATTGCACCCCTGTCTTTGGGTCACAGATATTGATGTTGAAACGATCGGTAGAGTGAGATTTAGGAAGTGAATAGATGGTTTACAGTATTTACAAGAGTTTAAAGGAAGATGAATTTGGAATTTAGGACAGGGTCGTAGGTTAAATTCAATTAGAACGTCTTCGTGCGTGTGGACTACGACTCCCCTTGAATCATCGCAGGTCTGGCGAAGGGTCAGCAGTCCACTAGGCCAGCAGCAGACGTGGCAGGGACGATGTAGGGAAGTCAGGGACGTAGGGTCGTAGCAGAGACGTAGGGTGGAACGTAGGAACCCTGTCAAGGACACAGCGTAAGGAGTGGAAGATGAAAAGATCTATCTGCAATGCCCCGTCCAGACTCGCCGAGGTGGGAGAGCCGTGTAGGCACGTAGCTATCAGAGACATTGCAGATGGACTTGTAGCTGTAGAGACAGGAGTGATATAGAAAAACACAGATATTTACAGACAGAAACTAGGATTAAAAAAGACTAGAAAAATACGTACCCAAGTTAGGGGTCAAATTACACCGCAATTATACAGCACATTAGGTAGTTACAATAGATCACACAATGCATAGAGCTTATGCACACAAACTAGCAAGAGCCCAGGTACGAGCAGTCGCTGAGGAGATCAAAGAAAAACTGAACTCCAGGGAAAAACAAAATAAGAATCTGATGCATCTGACGGCTGTGCCAACTTGAATAACGAACAAGCCTAAAAAACTAAAGTTACAGGTAGCACAGATAGCCAGCTACACTAATTCAATCAAAACTAAGTATTTACAGAGCTAAAAGTTAAAACTAAAGTTGGTACCTATATTACAGTGTGTTGTGTACCAATTTTCAACTTCATCGGTCCAATATGTTCTGAGTAAATTGCCTGTGACGGACGGACGGACGACGGACAGACGCACGAGTGATCCTTCTTCTGAGATACGAAACCCTAAAAACAATGTATTTCCCTTCTAAAAAAATAAAATATTTGATAAAATCTGTTAATCGTAACCATATTTTTTAATATCCTAACATGTAACTACCTTTTCAGTTCCGGATTTTGCTGAACAACTTCGTGACAAGAAATAGGAACAAGCAATTAGAACAAACTCGTTTCTGGTGGACCACTATGCACTATGACAAGTATCCAAGCAAAGCGTTTTTGTAAGTTTTATTCGAATAATATCAGAAACTTGTTGGTGCCCGCGACTTCGACTACATTTTCCGTATATAGACTCAACATGACTGTCTGTCACTGTGACTGTCACTGTGTGTGACTGAACAAAGCCGTACAGTGCTACCAACTTAGCTGTTCAGTTGATAGCGGATAGTGTCCTAGTAGTCTTCATAATAGCGGACATCATAGTATAGTATGATGGTTGGTCATTCTCTTTGATGGCGGATGACAAGTCGGTAGTACCAAATTTTCCCACCTGAACATGAACAGCTCAGCTGGTGGCTCTGTAAGCTGAGCCTGTGAGGCCATATCAACGATATTATAAATAAGTACTAGCCATATTTCATCATCATCATCATCATCAGCCTGTCAGGGCAGCAGTTACGTCAGTCGCCTCGTCAGTCGTTTATTGCTTTCCTGCTCTCTTTATCAGATGGTCTGCCGAAATGCTGCTCTTTATTAATCTGGTCTGGTATTGGCACCAGCAATAGAAGTTTAATATTTAAAAGACTGCCAAAAGCAACGTATCTTTTCTTTCATGCACGCAAAAGAAGGGTAGCTTGAACACCTCGTTAGCGATGGCGTCTCCATTCAGCAACATCCATTAGCGCCTATAAAACACGCAGAGAAAATCCGACCGCGGAGGGCTATCGCAGAAAGACCGAACACAGACTAACGCAGGTGTTGCTTTTCCAATTTTCCGACGCTCGCCGCTGAAAGGACACAAAATAAGTAACCCTACAGTTGCCTATCTCATATTCCTTTATTGAACCTCTTATCCCTTGTTTCAGAGACGTATTCTTCACGTACATGCCTGGTCGGATGCAGGACACATTCCTGATAAATCCGTTCAACTCGAGCCAGACGCCTAAAGATCTGGCGAAGACTTGTCCCCTTGCACTATAAACTTGGAGTCAATATCATACAGGGTTCTTTTTGGCTTGAATTGTTAGCCGTCATGCGCCAAATGGTAGCGGGTCGAGTAGTAAGTTTGTACAGTAGGTAGGTACCTACCCTGTGTTTGATTTGGCTTGTCGGGCGATTATTATCTCTTCTGAGGTGTCGGGTCTCTTCTCGCTCTCGCTCTCTCTCTCTATCTCTCTCCCCCCCCCCCCCCCCCGCCATGTCTAACGATACTCGTCCGTCGCAATTCCGGGTCCCGTCCGCGACGAAAGCGATGAGACGACGACGGACGACGACGACGCGAACGTGCCAAATCAAACGCCGCCAGGTAGGTACTGTTCGTACTTCTCCAGTGGGCAAAAAAAAAGTAAGCAATTTATTTCGTGTTAAGTACCTATGTAAATTAATAACGTGGCGTGAAAACTTCTGGGCCTATTAGACTACGCTGTCGGCAGGGCCCTGTCTGGCTCACTGTATCTTTCTAGTAGTTCCATATGAGTGAGACGTCTATACAAATCGTGCCCTGCCGACAGCGTAATGTAATAACTAATAAGCTCTGAACCTGTGAACTAAATGTAAAATAATGTATTATGTACTTAAGAAATAATAAAGTAGCCTATTTAAAATATAAATTACGTTAATAGAAAACGTGTACATATTTTCTCGTTTAGATTTTTAAGTTATTAAATTAACCCTTTGTTCGCTGTTGGACAGATTCTGAATTCGACAGATTCGCTACAAGGCAGAAGTACAGTTGTGGAATGGAAGTTATCATGATTTTTGACAACTCCGGCGATGGGCTAGCCCCCTTTCACGAACAGTGGAGTATAAATAAGAAAGTGCTTATGCCATACCGTATAGGAAAACGCGCACCTGTTGGTATGATTTAGTCAGAACTACTATTATTACTCAAAGGATTTAGTCTATGCAAAAAATTAATTGTTGTCTTTACGTTCGCTCGGTCACCACGGCGCTTCTACGTCACTTTTGGTCCACGCCTTGAATGAATTTTGACATGTGTCACTATTTTAGATAGGCGTCATGATTTTGGACAGGTATCATAATTTTGACAGCTGTCAAACTGTCATATCTCGGAAGCTACGCATCCTAGACCACAGGTTTGTATGGGGATGTGACAGCTCTCGGCGAGATCTTCACATGACAGTTTTTAGTTTGACAGACAGCTGTCATCCGAAATGAAGATCTCATCGAGAGCTGTCACATCCCCATACAAACCTGTGGTCTAGGATGAGTAGGTAGTTTCCAAGATATGGCAGTTTTTAGTTTGACAGCTGTCATCCAAAATGAAGATCTCATCGAGAGCCGTCACATCCTCATACAAACCAGTGGTCTAGGATCAGTAGTGTTCGAGATATGACAGTTTTTGGTTTCTGGCATGACTGTCAACATCATGTTTGTAAGAAAACATCAACAGTAAAAAAAAACGAAAGCTGTCAAAAATAGTTTAGGTTATAATGACTGTTATGATGATGAGGAGGGTTGATGGTATATGATGAGTGTGACATGGTTGAAATGAAAGGCGAGTTGCTTTGGCAAGAGTTGCGTACACACTGATTTAATTTGTCTTTGCGGGGCGGCGCGCGGGCAGCGCGCGTGTTAACTGATATTAAAGTACAGCTACGGTATATATGCTACATACCTCCCCTTCTAAAAGAAGCTAGGGGGTGAAAATTGAATAAAGAACCTAGATAGATACAATGATGTAAACTTATAAAACATGTAAAAAGTAATGCTAACATTTGTAAAAACATAGAAACTTACATAAAATAGTAATAGCGTGGATAAACGATCGGTCAGTGTAAAGTTGATGAATACAAGTAAAAAATATAGTGAAACAATAGCAATAAGTCAAACACACACTCATTGTTCATTATTGATAACGCGCACGACACGAAATTCTTCGAAGTCACCACTTGAGATGTCGACGGCGGCGGCGGGCGGCGTGTCGGTTTGGGTGTTTGATATGGGATGTTTATAAGATCTGCGGGTACCAGGCGGGTTCTTGTTCGATCCCATGGTCTCATTACTTGACGGTGTCGTATGTTGAATGATGTATGGTTTTAGGCGGTAGGTACAGCGAAACGTTTGTTCTCTACTTATCGATTTGAATGATGTAATGCTTCAGTGTTCTTTCTAGTACTTGGTATGATCCGTTGTATGGTGGTACCAAGGACTTTTTGCATTCATTGCGTTTGAAAACGTGTGTGGGATCTTTCAGATCCTCATGTATGAAAATTTTTCTCCTTTCTTGTCTTCTTGTATTGTTTGTCGGCATGGGTGCCAAGGAAGTAGATTGCCGGAAGCTCTTTGTCGTATGTGCTGTAATTTTGTTGCGTTTCGTTTTGCTTGAAGGAACAGGTTCGGCACGCTGATTTCTTCTATTCTTGAGAATACATCAGCGACTGAATTGTTTTGTCCTTTGATGCGTTGATTGAGTACTGCGCGAAGATGATGCGGATGCGTCGGTGATTAATGTAAAGATGATGTGATGACGCATCGGGATGTGTCAATAGAACGGCGTTTTTGATGCTTGCTTTGCATTTCTTGAACGCTACACATGCAGCTGTAGTCCATTCCATTGCACGGTGTTTGCTTGTGGAAAGTCGGTAATGCATTTGACTTTCCCGATGCTCGGTCGCATACCATGTTGGTTTGAGTGATAACCGTTGAATTGCATGTCATTGATTGTGATTTGCCGAACTTGCACTTGTCGACGTTGATTGCGAATTGCGATGTGAGCCCGTAGTTGCATGGGCGTGTTAAAATTGCTTGTAAGTGTTGTTCCTCGTTGTTCGAGATTGAATGAAGATGCGATGTCGTACCTCCGTTGTATGGGCGCGTTGCTTTGAGCCGTGTATGTAGCTCGACGATAAGTTGCTGTGCGAATTTGAAGTCGGCTCCGAGGATGCACCGTTGTACACTTGCTAGTACAGATCTCTATTTGATCACTCGGCGTAGGCCATAAGTATGTTCGTCGATTGCAGTGTATGTCGACGAGTATGTAGTAGATGTGCGAATTTGCAGTTGGCTCCGAGTATGGACCGCTGTACACTTGCTAGTACAGATCTCCATTTGAACACTCGGCATAAGCCTTTTGCATTTGTATTTGTATTTGAATTTGTATTTTGTTTTCTCACCGTAGCGATTGGTGTGCCGTTTGCAGTGTGAAGTTTGGTGTTACTGGCACGTATAGTTGCAATCTTGTTGCATGCGAGGACCATATGTTTGCACCAGAGTCATCATGAAAGGGTTGCTGGGTCTTCCTGTCTGCTAAGAAGATATTGTTGCGGTTGCGGCGTATTATGCGCCTCGGCTGCCCCAATTGATGTGTCGGCGGCCGGTGCCTCCTGTTCTTCGGGATTCATGTTGAAATGCACTAAACTTGTCACAAAAGTTCACTAAAGTTTGCTTTGTTTCACGTCCGGTTCACCAGTTTAGGTTATAATGACTGTTATGATGATGAGGAGGGTTGATGGTATATGATGAGTGTGACATGGTTGAAATGAAAGGCGAGTTGCTTTGGCAAGAGTTGCGTACACACTGATTTAATTTGTCTTTGCGGGGCGGCGCGCGGGCAGCGCGCGTGTTAACTGATATTAAAGTACAGCTACGGTATATGTATATGCTACAATAGTGACACCTGTCACAAATAAAGACACCTACCAAAAATTATGACACCTGTCAAAAATAAAGACAGCTGTCAAAAATAAAGACAGCTGTCAAAAATAAAGACAGCTGTCAAAAATAAAGACAGCTGTCAAAAATAAAGACAGGTGTCAAAAATAAAGACAGCTGTCAAAAATAAAGACACCTGTCAAAATTTGAGACACCTGTCAAAAAAATCAAGATTTACTGAGGTTTACCGAAAGAGATCTCTTATTAGGAATGAGCTCGCCTTTCAAAATTCGTATTGGTAAAAATTAATGTAAAGTGTGTTGGTCAAACTGAAAGGTGACATTCAGGGAAGTGGACTTAATGGACCGACTGGACATTCCGGGAATAGGACGTTAAGTGCCTCGAGCGAGGCATAAAGATAACTTATCTTATGATTTATGATAGAAAGAACATGTACAAAGGTGAGCTTATGTCTATTAAGAGATTTCTTCCAGCAAACCAAAAACTCATTCCGAATTTTAGTATAGAGCTGGCTTAGAGGCGCATATGAAAGTACGTACCTAAGACAAATAGTTCCCAACCGTACTCCTTCTGCCGTGTAGCGAGTCTGTCGAATTCAGAATCTGTCCAATCAAGAATCTGTCGAGAAGCGAAACTGTCGAGTACCTACCTAGCGAATCTGTCGAATTCAGAATCTGTCCAACAGCGAACAAAGGGGGTGTTATTACTCCCGTTCAACGACTGTTTCGAAACGTTTGTTTTGAGGTTAAACTGCGTTTACTATTTTTTGTAATTTTAACACGGATGTCCGATCCGATTTCTCATAATTTCGGATCGATCCGCTAGTGGATCAATGCCTTCGATCGTCGTATCCGAAAATCGGATGGATCGTATGGTCTTGATCCGATTTTGCAAAAAATCGTACCGACTCGTCGTCGGTCGGACTCTCAGGTCGGACACTCGGACTCGTCAGAGTAATGGGGGATTAAAAAAAAAACTTCAGTAGTTCCTTTATCAGTAGATGTCGTAGGCCACAGGCCAGACATGAGTTTTAAGAAAAGTTGCCAGTCCAAATAATAACAACCGAACATTATAATCTGTGGTCAGCTTAGAGAAAAGGTCAACAAGTCAAAGCCGTCAATCAATCAAAAGGCAACCGCGACCTCAGAACAATAACTAAAGACCGCGACAACCAACAACCATGGAGAGGAGATACATTAAAATGGAGAGGCAATATTTTGCTATATGCAGAGTTAATTATACAAATATGACGAATTCGCAACCGAAAGAATAAAAATATTTTTGTCTTTATCTAACTCCTCGCCTACGCCGCCGTTAGCAGAAAGAGACAGTTTGAGTTTTATTTCTTCTAAATGTGGCAACCTTTGGTAATGAATGACGTCACATTCAACATAACGCGTCCCTGGTTTTGACAGTTTTTCGTACGTAAAATGGCGGTGTTGTACCTTCATTATTGATAGGCAATATCGATAAAATAATTAAAGGTATGAGAAAATAGAGAGGCCTTTGCCCAGCAGGATATTACAGGCTTATAAAAAAAAAAAATGAGAAAATAGGGGTACAAGCCGAAAGAGGGTTATTAGGGACTATAGGAACATCATTCTGAACAACTCACTATCGGACCAACTAGATCAGAGCTTGTAACCCCCAGACTGTGTCATACATAGAGTTTGCATCCTCCTTAACTGCCTTGGGGAAGAGACTTCAATCATCGTGCTATGAATTTACCTCAGAACAATAACTAAAGCATAGAAGGAGCTCTAGAATATAAAGTAATATTGAATAGACGTGCTCGTCACTCTTACGAAACTTATGTGTGGTAGAAAGAGACATCTATAGTGTATTTCTACAATCTAAATTGTCTATCGTACCAGGGTGGCAAAATAGCCAATATCTTGAGAGAAGGGACAAATGCGATAAAAATGTCGATATTATTATTTTATTGAAATCGAATTGCATTCTCAAACTGATTTTTTTGTCTAATATCTGCAGTTCAGTTCAGTTCAAAATTTTTATTGACCATAAAATCATACATATTACTTAGTCAACGTCAATATAATATCTGCTATAAATCTGCTCCAATTGATTAATGCGCCGCCGTTGCAGCAGTAACGTTCGTTCGCCGTTTCTGGATTGGGATAGCTTGTTGCAGCAATCTCGTTCTCGTTCATCTGTTTTCTGTTGGCCCCAACCTAAAAAAGGGTAAATCAATATTTGAAACAACATAAACTATTTCTAAATAACTGTGTTCCTTGCTAAATAAGAATTGTAAGCTTGGATGTTGTTCCGAAATGGCTCACTTACGCCCCTTGTGTAACAATCCACTATTTCTGTCACGTAAATATGGGTCACTAAAATGAACTCAATGGAGCGTTAGTATTTACTTACTGTTTACTGTTCCAGCTCAGGAACATCGTCGATTTCCATGGAGGTCGCAACCTGAAAATTGTGTTAAAAGTACCTTTGAGGATATAGTTGTGCAGTGTATTGAATTTATTTTATGTTCTTTTTGTATCATTTAACTTTAAAATCTTACCAAAGAGCGTTCTAGGCATAGGCGTAGAGAAGGTACGGCATTTGGCTTCAATCTACGGTACTTGTACCCTTTATTTATAAAAGTCATCTTCAAAATGTTTACTGCATATTCGTCGTGATTTTTGCCAAGACCAATTTCTTCGTGAAACGGCTTCTTTCCATCTTTGTTGAATCAAGCTATCGTTGGGTAACCTAAAATAGATAATTATGAAATAAAACAAACTATAATTATCTAGGTACGTATCGATAACTTTTTCACTGAGAAACAGACAATCGCCCATCCCTATTACCCACAACAAACAACAAACGTGTTACATGCTTTAATTTCACAATAATCATGATTTCTAGACTTCAAAACAGTAGTTTTTAATGGTATTATAGTTATTTATCAATTCCAGTAGCTCACAAATGAAACCCTAGGGAAAAAATCTGCTAATTATATACAAAATTGAGACTTACCGATGGAAGCTGATCAATGTAGTTTCGTTTTCTTTTCGGGAGGAATTGGATTTACATCCCATCACCACACAAGCCATGCCGATTATTGCCGATGTATTTCACTTAGTCTAGGTGCCACGAAAACCACACGATACTTCAAATTATCCAAAATAAATACAAAAAACCACAAGATTCTGCAAATCAATGCACATCCAAACATCACGTCAAGCATACTGTCAAATAGATGATGTATGGAAACGCATTACAATCTGTGATTTTGTGAACCTTTTTAAATTGATGGGGTAATGGACCCAACTGACGTTTATAGGTACTACGATCCCCTCACGATCCCGGAATAAGGAGACAAGACATAACTATTGTTTTCTCTTTCTATCACGTTGCTAAATTGATTGCTAAATTGACGAGACAGACATACGGGATTTGTTCATTTTTTAACGCTCCTTCTATGCTTTAGTTATTGTTCTGAGGAATTTACACAACAGCAGAACTGGATCTATGACTTTTTCGATATCGATAAAAACTCATTGCTATCGAGTGTTATGCACAACACTATTTGCTTACAAACTCACACTGACAATCCAATTCTGGTATCGCCGTTGAAGCTTCATTGTATTCATGTTTATACAAAGCCATCCGTCGGCAGCTATCAGAATCAGGACAATTTTTAGCTGTCAGAAAATCCCCTATTGTGTTCTGTGATCGGCACATCCTGTCACTGTCAAGTGTCAAATCTGGTGATAAAAAATTAAACTAAAATTCAAGCGGATCTTTTTCTATGGAAAATATCACAAATATCCACAAAATAGCGAAATAAAGAATCTTTACTTAATAAAATGGATTCTAAAGATGTAGCAGAACAGTTGGTCGCTTTGAAAGTGATGCGGTTAACGAAACCGGCGTTAATAAGTCCGAAGATTGTAACTTGTGATTCCAAAGACCTCCCTGGGAACATCCTCAACAACTTTCTGAAAGATGATGCTACTGCAGTCACTCAAATGGAGACCCTCGCAGCTGGCCAGTTCCTACTACTGCCCCAGAGCTTTGGCAACATTTATTTGGGAGAAACCTTCTCTTGCTATGTATGTGTGCATAATGAAACCAATCAACCAGTTCAAAGTGTCTCCATCAAGGCAGATCTACAAACCAACTCTCAGAGAATACCACTGACTACACAAAGCCATGCAAACGGTTTGCTTGGTGTTGATGAAACAATCAGTGATGTCATTCACCATGAGGTAAAAGACTTAGGAACACACATTCTAGTCTGCGAAGTAACTTACATGTCCACCTTTAACACTCTGGCATCATTCAGGAAGTTTTTCAAGTTTGAAGTAATGAAGCCACTGGATGTTAAGACTAAGTTCTACAATGCTGAGTCAGATGATGTCTACTTGGAAGCTCAAGTGCAGAACATTACGTCTGGCCCAATAACACTGGAGCAAGTAGCTTTAGAGAGCTCTGCACAGTTCACAGTTAAACCATTGAATGACTGTGGAGATGGTCTTTCTGTATTTGGAGACATCACTCTTCTACAGCCGCAGGAAAGCTGTCAGTATCTCTACTGTTTAACACCCAGAGAGAACATATCCAAGGAGATAAAACTCCTAGCCGCAGCAAAGAACATTGGCAAACTTGATATTGTGTGGAGGTCTAATCTGGGAGAGAAAGGAAGACTGCAGACAAGCCAACTGCAGAGAATGACTCCAGATTACGGAGACATCAGGCTAACTTATGAAAGGCTACCAAACAAAGTAGCTATTGATAAGGCATTTGACTTCAAATGTAAAATTGTAAATGCAAGCGACAGAACACTGGATTTAATACTAAAATTGCGCTCTCATCAGGACTCGAGCCTACTCTGGTGTGGTATCTCAAACAGAAAGCTGGGGCCTCTGGAGCCTGGTGTTTCTGTTGTTGCCAATCTCACGGCACTGCCAATAAATACTGGTCTTCACAATATCACAGGAATTTCTTTAGTGGATCTCTTCCTGAAGAGGACCTATGATTATGATGATTTAGCTTCTGTATTTGTTTGCTAAGTTTAATGATTAGATTAGAATCTGGTAATATTATTTATATTAATTTACAGTAATGCAAGACATAGATAAATTAGAAAATAGATACAAATTATAATAAACTATATTCATCCCATTTTCGTAATTAATTTCTAAATGAGAGAAATTGAGAATGTGCAGACTTAACTTTATATTCGATTGGGTGCTAGATATCAAGTTATAGCAAAATCTCTAACTTGGACATTCTTAATAAGTCTGAAGTCCTTCCAATCTTCCATTCCAATCCTCCTTTGAGTTTGACCTCCTCCATATGTCCCTCACACTCGTGCTGATCGTTCGATCGAAATTAATCGAATAGTTAAAGTCTCGTGCTCATGAAATGTCCATTTGACAAACTAAACTAGTCTGTGTGTCTGTCTGTCTGTACCAGCGATGCCAACCGTACGGTAATTACCGTATTCGTACGGTAATTTTATGCCCCGTACGGCAGTCAATTACCGTACGACAAATGGACGGTAATTGTGTAAACTTGAACTATTTTACTACAAAAAGAACGGTAATATGAAACGCTCAACAAATTTTGCGAAAACTGAACGCATCTTTCCGTTCCGTTCGACGTATACGTTCAATTTTATCGCGGCAACTTTGTTTGCTTCACCGGCTTATCATTTTGTGAATCAAGTGTATGACTCTGCGTGGTACGAAATGTAGTGTAAGTGTCCTTACAAGTAGGGGCAGGTAAGTTGAGCGCTGAGCGAAATGTAGAGGGGATAGCTGCGCATGAGTACAGTCGCGCACGCAATACAATTATTACTTTCAATCCCATGCACCCATCAGTAAAACTTTTTCTTGAATTAGGTCTATACATTTATTAACATTCCATTTCACATTTTTGCTGGCTACATATTGTTTTATATCAGACCATGCCATCTCAATTGGGTTGAGATCTGGGTGGTATGGTGGTAATCTCAGCATTTCATGGCCTTGTCCGGCTAGGATTCGGTCAATTGAAAATGTTTTAAATTTCACCTTGTCTTGATCAAATTATATAATTGAGGTTTCAGTAGTGTTTCCTCGTAATGTAGGTATGCCTTTTTCGGTGAGCCAAGCCTGCATGTCAGCTTTTTTGGAATTTGAACTTAATGGTGCGAGTGCGTATTTTTTTAAGCATTATCACTGTCTATAGTCACAAACAAACCTAAAGAAAAACCAACAATAACAAACAAACTCAAACTTAACAAAAAACAACAACGATGAACAGCAATAACAACACACTTTACAACGCGACTGTAAGTGAGTGAGTGAGTCAGACGTGCGCGGAGCGTCGCATCAGTGCGGGGGACGAAGTACGACTAGAGAGCCAATCGGCGCTATGCACGCGCGCCCTTCGCCCCTCTAGCCCCCCGTGAGACTCTGATTTTTTTAATTCTGCGCAATAACGGTCAGCGTTCAACTTACGTGCCCCTACTTGTATAGGTAACGCCAAACAACTTGAACAAATGACCTTGCATGCGCAGAAACCGTCTGATATATGAAACTGCGCACCACGGTATGGGGTGCGGAACGCGGCGTGCGGAAGGAGCATCGCATCGAGCGCGCCTAGCCACGCTATTGGTAGATCAGTCAACCATCGTTTCCCGCTTTGAGTTCACACTTGCGTGCAGTGAAATCACGGATAAAAAATGCCTCGACGTCCAAACGTAGTTTTAAAAAGGCAAGCCAGAAAGATGGTATATGATGAGTTTTCTATCGATGAAGATATTATTATGTTTTATTTGGTGTACGTGGAAAAACGTAATTTTAGGGAATTTCAATCGTAGGTATCCCATAAAAAATCTTGTCTTTTGTCAAATCATTATTCTTTGTTAATAGAATAATGATTGACCAATAAAGACGACAAATGTCGCTAAATAATTTACAGTTTTATTTTGATACGACTTGATGGAAGGCATATCTTATTTACCTCAACTTCAAGATTAAAATCAATGTTTTTGTTAATTCAAATAGATTCCAATAAAGCCGAAAATGTCGCTAAATAAGAATACAGTTTTATTTAGATAGTCATATCCACAGACCATTAAATCTATATAGTTAGACTTACCGCCGTACCCAGAGTCAGTTAATGATTCATTAAGGATTACTAAGTAAAGGATTTCGTATGTAAATTCAAATTTGGTACTGACTTAATGGTTGATTAAATCTCTCTGAGTGCGGTGGTTAGACTTAGACTTAAATGTGTCGTTTTTTTGCACGTAAGTGTACATGCGCAATCTTTCCCCCACCACGTCACATTTTGCTCAAGTTGTTTGGCGTCTACTATACCACACCTCTCATCTATCCTATCCCGGATCCAGTGTTGCCAACCGTACGGTAATTACCTGAACGCATCCTTCCGTTCCGTTCGACGTACGTATACGTTCAATTTGATCGCGGAAACTTTGTTTGCTTCATTCAACGGCTTGTCATTTTTAGGGTACCGTAAGAGAAACAAGGAACCCTTATAGTTTCGTCAAGTCTGTCTGTCTGCCTGACTGTCCGTCCGTATATCACAGCAACTTTATTCCAAAACTATTAGGACTACACAGTTGAAACAAGGTATGTATTCCGTAAACCACTTTACGATGTTTATACAATAATTTTAAAAATAAAATATTACTGACTGACACGTAAAAAAATATTCATCAAACCTATATGTGTGGGATGTCTAGTCTATTATAGATAGGTCTTTGAAAATGAAGTTTATGTTGCTAAAACCATTTTTCCTCAAATCAATCGTTAAAGAGACAGATCCTTCCAAAGTGGAAAAAATGTCTGTGTGCTATAAAGAAATTATGAATTATGAAAACATTGTGTCCTCCCCCCTCTGACTTTTGGTAATTTTAGGGTTTTGACTTAATTCGGGCAACACAGGTTGGCAACACTGGTGTGTAGTACAGACCAGCTGTACTCTGTTCTGTCATCTCAATCTCAACTCAAGTCATGTCTGTCTGTCTGTGCAAAAAAAAACAGTAAAAAAAATGTCGCAAATATTGGTTGTCTATGTACCTATTTTTGCTATAAAATCTAAATAAAAATTATTATAATTATAATTATAGGAGGCTCACGGAGGCTGGGACTCCCTTCAAAGTTTTATCAAATTACAACACAAGATGGTCCTTACTAAGGAGTTCAGGATTTGCATGCCCATGACCGTGGAGGAGGTAAGTAACCTGCTCATATTTCTTCCTTCCTGTTGAATTCTCAGAAATCCCGAATTTTCGTCACGCGTTGCAGTCTAAAATACCTAGGTCTCAACCATTCAAAATTACACGACATACATAATCCGATATAATCTGGTTCTAAATTATGTACTTACTATATTAATATTTTTATATTTTCATTTCTCTGTGTAGAGCGGTTGGTTTCACTTGACTTCTATAATCATTAATGTTTCAGTACCGCATTGGTCAGCTGTACATGATTGCTCGGCATAGCTATGAGCAGTCCAGTAATGCGGAGGGTGTAGAGGTGGTTACCAATGAGCAGGTCACTGATGAAGTTAATGGCGTCGGCCAGTTTACAGAGAAAAGAATTCACTTATCCAGGTACAAATCTTTTAATATTTTTACATTAATATCTGTCAGATGCTTGTGCTCCTTATATTGTTCTAATGTAAGCATTCTCCCCTAACACAGGTTTTGTGAACTTATCAGAATTGTCCTACAACTTTATTGTAACCTGACTCGAATGACAATTTGTTGTAGTCGTGATTATCAAAATAATATAATTTTTACATAACTAACTTATTACAAGCTCATGAATTAATTGTGGAATCCAAAAACAATGTTGTCACACACAGGCAATAGACATTGAAGTCCTGAGCATTATTTTTTCATCCCCAGTCCAGTCAGGACTTCAAACCTGGGACCTCTTACTTGGGAGGCAGAGCTCGAACCAAAATGCCACAGGATTCACCAATCCAGAACCAGTTTAATGGATGTGTTGTGAATGTAATGTTTGTCTTCTTTCCAGCCACTTGCCTTACTGGGTACAGTCAATGTGTCCAAAAATATTTTATGTGACGGAAAAAGCTTGGAACTACTACCCATATACAATCACTGGTAAGATACATATAATTTATAATTATAATATAATGAAGGCTTTACATTTGAGATTTCATTATTGTGTAGTTTAAAATAATTATTAATTATAATTTATAATTAGTGTAGTTTGTCTTAAACTACACAATAATTAAATCTCAAATATGTAATAAGTTGTTGCCTTTAGTAATATGGTCACATTCTAAAAAAAAATGCTAGCTGAGAATAGGAATAAATACTTACCTACGGAATTATGTTACAAGGTAAAAGATATGCACTGTTGGAACCTACCTTAGACTATCCAGATTGTTGTGGCTCTGCCAGCCATTTTAGGAAAATGCATGTTTCAAATTAAATTGTATTCTAATGCCTACTAATAAGATGTTTTTTTCTTTCCATGAACCTGTACTACCTACCTTGTTAGAATACACAGTAAGTAACTTCAACATTTACCACTTGTGTACCTCGAGATTAATACATTTCAATCATAACATTATTTTATATTTCAGTGTTCCTTCATACCAAAATTCTCAATATCTATCCAAACAAGATATGAAGATAACAACGGTACTACAGATAATGTGAGTAATAGAAAACTATGTATGTAGGCAAGCCATCTTTAGGTGTTTTAGTGAAAAAAATATCATACCATAGATTTCCCATAAAAATCTTTGAAAAAAAACTAATTGTTCGTATAAAATTGGTCAAATCAAACAATTGTTATTAATTCTGCCGTCATAATGTTGGTTGGAAATTGTCAATCTCATAGTTTAATTTAATTAACTGTGTAGTATAGTCAAATAGTCATGTCCACTCATAAGGCACACTACACGAATGTAAATAACCGGCCAAGTGCGAGTCGGACTCGCGCACGAAGGGTTCCGTACCATTATCTATAAAAAACCGCAAAAAAAAAACACGTTAGTTGTATGGGAGCCGCCCTTAATATTAAATTTATTTGGTTTTTTAGTATTTGTTATAGCGGCAACAGAAATACATCATCTGTGAAAATTTCAACTGTCTAGCTACCACGGTTCATGAAATACAGCCTGGTGACAGACAGACAGACAGACGGACAGCGAAGTCTCAGTAACAGGGTCCCGTTTGGCACCCTTCGGGTACCTAAAAACGTCAAAACACATTTCCTCAGTGCCTCTGCCTCACCTCCGATGAGTTGGAGCAACGGGAAGTAGACTTCGTTGACATCGCGTATGACGAGATGAAACCGCACCACTACAAGGAAGCCGAGGACCCCAAGTTCTTCAAGAGTGCGAAGACGGGCCGCGGCCCACTGGTTGAGGGCTGGCGCGACACGCACCGCCCGGTGATGTGCTGCTACAAGGCGGTGCATGTCAAGTTTGAGGTGTGGGGGCTGCAGACCAGAGTGGAAGAATTTGTTCAGGCGGTGAGGGTTTGTTTATTAACCGACTTCCCAAAGGAGGAGGTTTACAATTCGTCCGGATATTTTTTTTATGTATGTGCCTCGATAGCGCCTAAACGGATGGACCGATTTGGAAAATTATTTTTTTGTTTGAAAGTGTTTACCTTCCCATTGGTCCCATTGACACCAGGTCAGGATCTGATGATGGGATCCTGGAGAAATCGGGGGAACTCTTCAAATATTATAGGCAGACCTATAGTGATTTTTGTGTTTTTCATAATAACTCGTGCAAATGCACATGGTAAGCATAATATTGTGATGCGGAACTGCTGATGAAGACCACATATGGCCACCAGATCTCCTCAATACTAGGTACAAATACAATGCGTGGCTGACGGGCAGGCAACGCATAGCCTAAACCAGTGGACCTAGAGCCATGAAACTTTGTACAGGGGTTCCTTAGTAGCGTGGGTTAGCATATGGGATTTGACAAAATTAATTCCCCAAGGGGGGGGGGGATAAGGGATTACAGTTTGTATTAAACTCAATCTAATCAGATAGGGTTTGTGGAAGTCGGTTTTTTCTAAAGTTTACTTTTTGTTTCAATTATATTATCACGATTTCAGCCTTTTTGGTTCTACTTTGTTGAATCGCCTGTAGATGATTGGTGTTACGCCCGCTGAATACAGGCTGGTAATTGGTTGTTTGTAATGTAGTCATTATTATTCTATTTCACTTTATTCCCAGTGTTGGAACTTTAATATAATGCTAAATTGAGGCCTTTCTAATAGCACAGGGTGGTCATCCCACACAAATTAGAATTAGTAACCCTTCGTAAAGAAGAGATGGCGTGAGGAGTAAGATTTGTACTTTAAACTCCATGGTTTCAGTTAAAATACTTCTAGGCGGCGCTAATCTTAGAATAAATCCTATATATCTTAACGCCATCTCGTGATATTTTCAATTTTTCGATGGTGCTGCATCAAGCGATAATGGCCTCGAACTAAAGAAGCTTCCGTAGCATCTCAGTTTACGCCGGTGTCATATTTTGTTCTAGGAGCCTATCTGTATTAGTATAATGTTATAGTATCTGTGCTAATAGGGCGCCATCGATAAAGATAATTGACAGAGATACATAAGAACGAGAAGGCATGCATGCATGTCTTGTTCCTACATCACTGCCATGTCTTCTGTCTCGTGTTTTGTCCGTGTTTTCGTGTCTCTGGCTCATCTGTCGCCCCGTGGATGGGTATCCCGCCTAATTCTTTCCGTTACCATTACAGACAATACGTGAAATCTTGCTCCTTGGACACCGGCAGGCGTTCGCGTGGATGGACGACTGGTACAATATGTCCCTGGAGGATGTCCGGACGTACGAGAAGGAAATGCAAGAAAGAACCAATAGCAAGGTAAACTAAACCTAATTCATCTTTAGATGCGGAAGATAGACTCGTCTCGCAAAATGAAGTGTGTCGTCTGCTTAAAAAAAACTCAACTGGCCTAGTAACTGAATGAATGAGGGTGCTACTGTCACATAGGTATAGGATAAAGGCATGATGCTATTTTTGACGTCTTATAAATCGATGAAACACCGGCAGCATGTTCGAAAAAGTGTCACGTTCCGCCTGATGTATTATTGGGATTTTCGTCGCAGGCAGTAACTAGGCAGGTGGCCGAGTCGTATTAGTCAAGACTCCTCAGCGCGGAGGGTCCTGAGTTCAAATCCACAGCAGCTACTTTTCTGTTTTTTATTTTGTTTACATTTTAGTAAAGTGTTGAGGTTGCGCAATTCCTCGAGGTTTCATTTCGCTTTATATGACGCTATCACTTAAAATTATCGTCCGTAAACCGACTTTACAGACAGACAATTTTTTGTTACTCCCTACTATAGATGTGCCGAGCCGGCAATATTGCCAGTTTTTCGGCAATATTGCCATTTTTTGTATGGGGCAAAATTGCCGCAATATTGCCGGCTCGGCACATGTATACTCTTTACTGTTTCTAGCTAGCTAGAGGCATTAGGTGGCACTATAGATGTGCCGAGCCGGCAACATTGTAGCAATATTGCCGTAAAAATGGCAATATTGCCGGCTCGGCACATTTATAGGTGGCACTGTGTGAGTAAAGTATGGTAATCGAATACTACTATAATTTCAGTTGAAGCCATCGGTAGAGACGCCCGACGAAGATGACAAAACGTCCGACTCTTCGTCAAGGCCGACGACCCCGAAGACTCCAAAGACGCCCAAGAGCCCCGCCACCTCGCCGACACAGGAGACCAAGTCTTGGTTCTCCTGGTCTTAGGTTACATTATGTTAACCTCGTCTGAAACAACAAATTGACCGCTTTGAAAGTCAAAAGTCATAAAAAAATATTGACCATAAAATCATACAGATTGCTTAGTCAACGTCAATATAATATTTTTGTATACTACCGCCCGTTCGGAAGTTTGATGTTTTCCTACCCACCTCTACGATAATTATTGGGCTAAGGTATGCGTCAACCTCCCTTCCATAGTTTTCCTTGTAAAAGGATAGGGATGTCCATTATTTTTCGTGGATGTCCCATTACCGTGGAAAAACTAAAATTATTGTTAAGATGGCGGCATTTTTTTGAATTAATTTTTGACGAGGAGTATACCTATGGTACCTCTTTGATCTCACCTCATGGCTGCTGAGTTCATTAACCTCACAGGGTTTAGTTCTGACAGGCTAACCTAACTAGATGTGTTCATAATGCTGCCTTGAAAATCTTATCATATCATTGCGACTTTCGGGCATTTGCAACGTGTAGAGGACATTTTCTAAAGGTCACAAAGGTAGGCGTGATAGCGAAAAATACCAATTTAAATTTTGTCCTGTAGTTTTTATAATTTTGAACTTGTAAACTTAATAATACAGGGTGACAATTAATTAGCTGACCATATTTTGGGGAATGATAGTACCCATCATTATGAACATTTTTTCCCAAGAAACATAGTCGCAAATGAAAAAAAAATTCGTCCCCCAGTACATTGCCCCGATCAGCGGATTTCAAGTTACTATGGGAGACCCAAAATTATTTTTCCTTTGCGACCATATGTTCCATGGGGATAGTTCTTCTTAATGATGGGTACTATCATTCCCCAAAATATTGTCAGCTAGTTAAATGTCACCCTGTATAGTATTGACGATTCATTTAGATTTTTTGAAATCGGCTCACTGTAGATTTATTAGAATAAAAAATAAACCAAACAACTACCAGTCAAATTAAAACAAATCCTTTCTATCACTCTCAAGCAGTGAACGCTGCTCTCAAGCAGTGAACACTGCTCTCAAGCAGGAAATAACAGCTTTGGCTTTACTTTTTTATCTTGCAGGTTCAGAATGATAAAAATTAGACTATAGCAGCATTGAACTAAAAATCAATGTATTCTGCAATATTTTTTGTTACTAGAGAATTATACAGTCGGTAGTACTTGGTTATTTATACTATTTGCGATTGAGATTTTGTATCGAATCTTGTTGTCGTAGAGTTGAGTTGTTTGTATCGTAGTAGATTTTTTCATAATCTAGGCCTTTTAATTGATAAAACTCACTTAGATTATCAGCAATTATTTATTGTTATTGTCAACAGAAGGTTAAGATTATCGGGCCGTGAAATAATTGGCTACGATATGTTACGTTTACATACGGGTATATGATATAGTTTATAATTAAGATGTTACTGATAAAGCTTATGTAATGTTATTGATTACTTTGATATAGTGCATAACTATAACTGGCCTAACTGACCTCTAATTCGAAAGACTAGTGAAAAAAGACTCTTTGCAAAGACTAGTGATGTTGTCTATGTCTATTTCTCTGAGATGTTGGTTGTTTTGTGAAATTACATACAAATCGCTGTCGGGCAAAGAATAGACGTTATAATTTTTACGATTGAAATTGTTACCAACTTACAGGTGCTTCCACCTATATCTTCATTCGAATTTAGTATCTAATGTACAATTCCATTGAGATAACTCTGTACCTATTGGTGACGTCATCATAGCATCTGCATATAATTATAGCAATACAGTTACTGCATTCCGGAATATTATATGAGAGATAACTTGCTGGAGTTGTACCTTTTATGTATCTACATAAACTTATTTATGGTAGCAGTTAAGTAATAATGTGCTATCGATTATGACAACAAACGCCTGACACCGGCCCAGACATGATTTTCATAAAATCATAAAATGTGTTCGTTTTGGTACACAAGTACAGAAGTATGGGTCACATCACATGTGATTAATAGGTGGGCCATTCTCTTATTATAGGGCCCATTTGCAGCTAATTCCCACGACTTTTTTAAAATATTAAAGTAAGTATTTTTTTAAATATATGTATCGATATAAGTTGCCCAATAACTGAAATATATGGCACTTGTGCTTGCCGCGATGTTTTCCTAACAGAATATATATTTTTATTAAGTAATACAAAAAATGCGGAAGAAAAATGACAACTGCGTTACTTCACTTCAGAATCAACTTTTATTTATGAGGAACTTTAAATTCAGTTCAAAGACTTATAAACTACAAACTTAAATATTGCTTCTATTCTTAATTGAAAACAAATCAACAAAAACTAAAAATATTCATTTTTAATTAAACTTACAAAACCACTGCGTTACCAAATGTCATATTTTTGACACATATTTTAATTTTAATCAGGTTAGGTGTAATGAAAGGTTATGAAACTATTTAGTATACATAAAACAAATTAAAATGTGGTAATGATAAAAAAATTGAGCGTTTTCTTTCATAGTAATCGGAGATATAACTGAATTTATAGTACTGAAAATTGAGACAAAAAAGTAACGCAGTGGTATCAACAGTAACACAGTGGTAAAATATTAATCAATCACAGACAATCTTTGATGCAGTATAAACAATTCGTAGAAATATAAATTATAAGACTAGTACACAAAAAAAACTAAATTCTAAGTTATCTTTGAGCCTTATTTTTCAAAAATGTTAACCGGTTGAGAAAATTCGTAAAACAGTCTCTTACCCTTCATAACCATCTTTGGTTGAGGTACTATCTCCAAAATGTTTTCATAGGGTTCGTAAGAAATATCCTTTTCATCCAGTTTGAACTTTCTTCCCGAACTATCTATTGTTTTGAGAAACATTACTTTCACTTCTCCGTCTTCATCTACGTCACTTTGTGCAACCCCTAGGAAAGAATGCTGTTTATTTTTCACCGAACAAACTTTGAGGATTATGTAAACTCCTTCAACTATTTTAGACGGATGTACATTTTCTTTCTGTATTATATCTTTTTCATATTGGTTAGAAACCGATGCTGCCAAGAGGTCCTGCTCTCGGCCTACTTTTTGAGTAGATTTAAAATTTGATAGAGGTTCATCTTCGTCTGTGCTTTCATTTGAGGAGTAGACCATATCGTAAAATGTCTTTTTCGAAATGTAATTTGATATGTCAGCTAATACTTTTTCTGCCTCTTCATCATCAAAATCACTTTCTCGGGAATCAGGCATGTCTGTCATCATTTGTGGTTCTGTATTGGTGCCAGCAAAATCATTTTGAGAAGTAGCAGCATCATTATCTTCCAGACTTGGCCTGAAACCCAAAGGCCTGTATACTTTTACGATAGGCAACTACAAAAACCTCTATTACAGAAACAACTGAGATCGCGGTACTGTAGTTTTCCGCGAACATCCGTGAAAATTTGATGAACCTTTAAGGTCCCGCGAAGTGGTAAAACAGTATTCCGAAGAACTTTCTCCACATTTTCTATGTCAGTATCTGTCACAAAATAAAGTTGGATTTTTGTGGAGTCTTTCAACCTGTTGAAGAAGTTCTCGGCGTCAGTTATATCCGAGCCTGTGGCCACTTTTCTATCAGCGATACGTTTCAGGGTGCCCCCAACACCATCTGCCGCTCCCTTTCCATGGCCACTCTCGAAGAAATTCCATGTTATGCGTTCGAAGTTATAAACCTCAAAAATCCTTGTGCAAGTAAGATGGAAATTCTGCTTCTGGCGATATTGAGTCGCGGGTCCGTCAGAGAATACATGAATGGTTTTCACATGAGGGTATTTGGTCTTCAAATCATTGATAACAGGGTCGAGGTGCGCCCATATTGCTGCAGGTCCGTGTGAAGTATTTCCTGATATGGTGCTGAATGACTCAATCCGTGGCTTGTCTTCTCCTTCTGGTTTTAGATAAAGCACTCCAGTGTGTAAAGTGACTTGCTTGCGAGACCCTCCGAAATGATGAGACTGGATTTCTTCGAAGTATTTACAAGAGTAATTTTCACTAAAATCAATGTGTATCACAACTTCATCACTTCGGAGATTATCTATTGCAGCCCGATAGTTCTTGCATTGGGTTTTTATATTGTGTATGTGTTTTTTAAGTGTAGTCAGTGCCACTTCAAATTTGTCAATCAGCTCCCCAACTGTACCTTCAGCGGTTTCTCTCACATTTTTTATTACTTTTACCTTTTTGCCCGACTTTTCTATTTCTTCTGGCTGTCTTATCCACTGTTGCCACTTTATTTTTGCGGATTTATCGTACCAGTATGTTTTTTGTTTTGCAATCGTTGCATTTCTCAGTCATGCAAGTCCCACTATCTGTATCACACACTGTGTTTACAATGACCGAGCTGAGGCTTGACTCATCAATAATTTTGTTTTTGTGGAGAGCATCGAAGATGTACTGGATATTGGCATGTGTTTTGCAAAGGCAGGTCTCTCTGCCATCGACACTTGGTGGTTTTACATAGAATGGTCGCTGCTTCGCAAAATACGAATATGAGCAGTGTTCAGTCAGGTTTTCTTTTTTGAAAGAAGCGTGAAGATTACGCATGGTGTCTAAAAGGTATCGTCTTTGCATTTTCACCTTTTTGTAGGTTACTGTTTCACGTTTGCCGGCAGTGGCTCTGGAAACATCGTCCCTATGGAAAAATATCTTTATCTTTTTTGCCAGAATTGCTTCCTTAGGTACGTTTTGAATTTTCTTCATTTTATCAATGCCTAATGTGTCACGTATTATGTCCATTTTCATCCTAGAGTTCTTTATGGCATTTCCTTGCAATACTTCTTTAATAGCTCTCTTTTCTCTCACTCCCTTTATCTTCACGTAGAGATCTTTAATAGCATTTGTCAAAATCAAGTATTTGCTTTTAAAATGAGGAGATTGTTCTTTTCCCTGCTTGCTTTCTTTAGAATTTATGACTCTGTAATACCTTCTTCTGTATTTGTTGGCCTTCTTCTTCAGTCCTTCCAATTCTTTTTGTAATTTTAAAGTTTGTCTGAATAGTTTAGATCGATCTCTCCTCACATGTCTTCTTCCCCTTGATCTTGGACTCAGAGAAACAGGAGTACTCGGCGAGATAGGTGTCCTAACATGTCTTCGTCCCCTTGATCTTGGACTTAGAGAAACAGGAGTACTCGGCAAGATAGGTGTTGTAGCTGGTGTGGAAGCTGGTGTCTCAACTAAAATCGCTTGTGCAGCTTGTGCTAGTTTCTTACGTTGCTGTCGTTTTTTGTTGGCAATCTTCCATCTACGTTTAGCAACTCTATGTTCTCGATCAGTCATGTCTTTTACCAGCTTTTTCTTCGCATGATAGCGTTGCAGGTGCTTTTGCTTGGCTTCCGCATTCTTAATCGGATTTTCCTTAAGTTTTTGTCTGTAACGCCGTTGTTTTTCGGCCGGTGTTAGTGCCATTGTACTTTGAGTACATGTGCTTTGATTATTTAGCCTGGAAATAATAAAACAGTTGTGAAAAGTGTGAAAATTGACTTCAATAAAAAAAAACCACTGTGTTGCCAATGTAACAACTGCGTTACCACCTGTAGTAACGCAGTGTAGAGGTAACGCAGTTGTTAAAATCAAACATATATCTACACTGTGATTACACAGATTAACATTTTAATGAAATTATAGCAATAATCGAAACATTACACAATAAGTACCTAAACAAAAACATGAGATATTAATTAATCAAAAAAACTCACCTCTCGCGGTTGGTAACTCAGTTGTCGCACAATAAACACACGCACCTCACCTGACGACTGCTTGCCGACTGGATCGGCTAGTTCTACCCTGCCGCCCACCACCCGCACCCCGCTAAGCGTAATGAAATACTGCGCGTGATTTGAGGTGGTGTGACATGGAAAAGCATCAACATTAGGTTATTTTTTTTATGGTAACACAGTGGTTCGATCATTTGGTGTGTCTATTGTGACACAAACTAAAATATTTTTAATAATTTTACTACTATTGATAATTCAACTGTTTATTTGTTAAAGTATTGTTTGGGATCCGAATAGTTGATGCGAGTATTGTAAAATTTTAATCCTATGGAAGATTTTAAAAAGACTCGAGTTTCTTTAAGGCAACCTGTTAGGTGTGACAAAAAAATATTATATGGAAAACACCTGAGTTACCACAAAGTACAACAGAGTTACCATTTTTTTTATAAAACCTGTTGTTTTTGATTAGGCAGAGTACCATTTATGGAAAGAATATTTATTTACGTAACGATACCCAGCTGAGTGTTATTTAATATTATGTATTTTTTGATAATTTCTCACTTATACAGAAGTGACACGTTATGGGCCCTAGAATAAGAGAATGGCCCAGGTACAACTAAAAATATATATTGACACTTCGATATATTCAACGAAGCTTCAAAGATCGACTTGCAAAGTAAGTAGGTACCTACTCTTGCACGTGTTCTCAATTTTTGACATTTGTGATTAATATTGTGCAACTCCAAGTTGTAGTCCCGTCTTCCCCCACTTAATTCGGACGTTGAAATTGTTAATTAAATAAATTAAAGTTAATTAATAAAAAGTTAATTATTTTATTAACGCGGAAATGGGGGACAACGGGACTACACGAACTCCAACCAACATAGTTATAGTTCAATTTAGATTGTATACTTATTGCGCAGAGGTTAAAAAAAATAACAAACAACAATCATATCGATGTTTTTATGGAATCATACAATTTGTTACATTCATAAACATTCTCTCGTCATTGATATTACTCAAATCACTGTTTAATTGACCTAGCGTGTTTACTGAGTATAGGCGGAGACCTACAAATGTACCTATCTGTACTTACAGAACAATATTCCACTAAAAGTATGGTACAAATCCTTGCAATTATTTATATTGTAATGAATAGAAATATGTGGTTTACTGAGTGTGTATTTATTTTCAAGGGATTTGAAGGTTTGTCAAGATGGCGTGTGTGTACGTAGAAGCTAACATACATCAATACAAAAACACAAACTCAAACTCAAACTCAAAACGTTTATTGCGACACAAAGCATAGTGTCCAGGGTCTTTTATGTCCTTTTGAGTTAGATGAAAATAGGGTATGTCAGGAAAATTGTCAGCAGCAAGTGATCTATGTCTGCCATTTTATTTATTTATTTATTAAACAAAAATCCACAGCCGTACATAAAAGTTAAACAAGAATATAGATTAAATAACTAGGCCAATTAAGGATTTCACTATTTAAATGTAAATAGTAAATTTATTTGGAGAAATGGCCACACCAACCCCAGACGTCTGCCATTTTGTTTGGAGAAACGGCCACACCAACCCCAGAGGTCTGCCATTTTATTTGGAGAAACGGCCACACCAACCCCAGAGGTTATTCCGTAAGTCACCAACCCATCTTTATCATTAATCAAAACAAAATACAATCGATTACATCTCTTTATTGACATTACAGATTGTTGGCCGAGTGGACATGTTCTGCGAGCCAGCGCAAGTGAGCTCCTATTGAGGTGTAGACTGCGGGCGTGTCGAGAGATGCGCAGGCGCTGAGGCCGTGGCTACTGACGCCCTCTAGCGTCGACGAGCAGAAGACGGGGCCGCCGGAATCGCCCTGGAGTAGGTGGCAAGTTAGTGGAGCTTATTTGGAAATGGTGGTTTACAGTTTAGACAATAGAGTAATTTATATATGGTTTACACGTTTACAGCATTTAAAAAGTGGCCAAGTGCGAGTCGGACTCGGCCATGAAGGGTTCCGTAGTAGCAAGTAATTATATGACTGGATGTTTGTGTTGTAACTTTGTTCTTCATAGTATTTGTATGAATGACAAAGTTATCTCATCATAATTCATAATTCATTGCACGAAAAACAATGTGATACCTACATAGTCTAATAAAATAAAACAAAGGCAAAAGAGATTTCTTCCAGCAAACCTAGGCAAGATAGGACAGATTGTTCTGAGAGAATAGTCCAAGTGCACAATAAATAAAATGATTTATCTTAGCGGTTTTTAATAAATGTTTTATATCTTAAAAACTACTTATTATATTTTGTTAATTTTCGTTGAAAGTTTGTATTGAATTTGAGATACACAATTATTATTTTTTTTGTTTTTTCACTCACTTACTAAAAGTTAGAGGGGGGGACACACTTTTTTTCCACTTTGGAAGGGTTTCCACTCTTTAACGATAAACTTTGAGGAAAAATTGTTTTTGGAACCTCAACGTCATTCTAAAGACCTATGTCTATAGACACCCCACACATATAGGTTTGATGAAAAAAAGTGATTTTGGTGTCCAGGTAGTACCTGCCTGCAGGCTTCATACAAAAATGTTCTAACCTATAAGGCTCTTTTTCTGGCACACATTTTAATGTTCGCTTGCGTATCTATTGTTTGGTATTGTTAGTTTGGCCAGCGTGTGTCCTTATATTCCAGCGAGAGGGCTAAATGCTAAATTATCCGCGCGGTGTCACATAGTTGAGATTCCCTCATAATTATTATTATGATATATATGTAAAATATCGCATGTGAGACCCACCTACATAATTATGTCAGTTTATAATTTGGTGGGAATTGTGATGCGCTAATGTACAGTGGCCCAAACAAAATGTTTTATTTTTCTTGCTCCACAACGTTCAGTTTTATTTTGACTTGAACCACACCTCGGACACTCCCTAGAACGCTCGTAAAATAATCACCTATTGCTACTACATAGCCTAATGAGTTAATGACATTTGTACACGTGCAAATGTGTGCGTATACTCGTTCGTTTGTGAATGTGTGCGTTCAGCGCCTAAACAAAGTGTCTCCCGAAGAGGCTCCCCGACTCCGGGGTGAGGTGCGGTATCTGAATCCGCGCGGGGAAGGGAGTGGCCGTTCTGTACGCAGTACTATTATCTCTTCTGTGCTTGAACGTCACTCACTCTGCAATATAACAACAATAACATAGCGTCATGCTTTTTACCATACGGGGTAGCAGAGGCACAGATGTAATGTACACATGTTAGCTGTGTATGTACGTTTTTTTGCCGTTTTTTAGGGTTCCGTTAGAGAAACAAGGAACCCTTATAGTTTCGTCAAGTCTGTCTGTCTGTCTGTCAATATGTCTCAGCAACTTTATTCCAAAACTATTAGGACTATACAGTTGAAACTTGGTATGTAGATGTGTTCTGTGAACCGCAGTACGCACCTTATTTATTTTTTCATTTTCTGTATACAAATTATACACAGAAAATGAAAAAATAATAAGGTCCCCTCCTTAATTATTATTTTTTACATGGAACTGACACCAAAATTTTTTTTTTCATCTAACCTATATGTGTGGGATATCTTAGATAGGTCTTTGAAAATGACGTCCAAAGTGAAAAAAAATGTGTCCCCCCCCCCCTAACTTTTAAAGTAAGAGAGTGAAAAATCAAAACATATATATGCTGTGTATCTCAATACAAACTTTTAATGAAAATTGGTTTAAACAGAATACAACAAGCAGTTTTTAAGATATAAAACATTTATTAAAAACCGCAAAGATAACTTTGTCATTCATACAAACACTATGAAAAACAAAGTTACAACACAAACATCCAGTCTAATATTACTTGCTACTACGGAACCCTTCGTGCGCGAGTCCGACTCGCACTTGGCCGGTTATTATAGATAATGGTACGGAACCATTCGTGTGCGAGTCCGACTCGCACTGGGCCGTTTTTTTTTAAATATCTGACCAAACAAGATAGGCTCTGGAGAAAGAAATAAATCAATGCGAAGATATTTCCATACAAACTTGGCCCGCTTGGACCACTCTGATGCACATTCCTGTTCTATTTTGGCTGTGATTTACTTGGCATTAATTTAACAGTCGCGAAAACATTTCCACATAAATAAACCACAACCCATTAGTCTCGCGTAATCACGTTCATATATTTTAAACTACGAGCATTTATTAATACCTTATAATATAATGTAATCAAACTATTTATTTAATACGTTTTCAATATGATCTCTTCTAATTATCGTTTCCTATTTTACATCACTCGTACTCTTTTCACAGCTATCAATTTACGGTTTTTATCCGCAACATATGCTGCTGTCCGACAGTAATACGATTTACCTTTTCATAGTTTCTAGAATAGGATATTGATCAATGTGCCTAAACTCTGCCTAAACTCTATTGAGTTTGAATAAAATAACTATCGCAGCGCAACAATATTTAGAAATATAGATGTGAGTGAGCAACTCTCCTGCCTGCCCCCATCCGTGCATGTTATAGGATAGGATAAGCTATTAGGTACGCATGTAGGTACGCATGTAGATACGCTACGCATCACATCCTACACATAAAGGCCCTCTCTGAATAACTTTGTCTGAATAACTATCTATGACTACTCCATACTCCATACAAAACATGGCTATTTCAAAGTTATTGCACAAAAACTGAATGCAGAGTAAACTTATTCAGAGAGATTCTCGTCTTCATAGTGAGTTGACGTTTTGGCTAAACCACACTCAGTTGTGTTTGCAGGTGCTTCTAAACGGGCCAGGTTTTGCTGCAATATGTAACCGGCAACTATTGGTGTCCCTCTCATATTCATATTCTATAATGCACAGAAACTTAAAAAATACATGTTAGAAAAAGACACCAATAGTTGCCGGCCACATATTGTAGTGTGTTTTGTTTGTTTATAATGGGTATTTATTTATGATAATAAATAACTATTACAATCCCAGTGTACGTATTCCTAGGTATAATAGGTCTTAAGATATAAGTTATTTTTTCAGGATATTTGCGCCTATGTAAATATTATAAGATGACTACGCGAAGCGTAATTGGCCGAGTGGTAAAAACATGATTATTATCAATACAGTTTACAGTTATCGTTGATGTTAGGGATTATGATGGGTTTAGACATATTGTAGTGAAAATATGGCCCGTTCAGGAGCACCATTATCTACCTGGCAAGTGTCAACCCCGTCTCCCATCGCACACAGCATGCCGCTGTCATACCCCGGCGCCATGTAGGGCCCCAGTCTCTCGTAGCACTCGTCCATCGATACCACCTTGATCGGTGCCACGACCAGAGTTTCCGTCGTGGCCATGTCGGTCGCACTCCTGGCACCGTAGCCGGCTATGGTGCATTGATCTCCTGAAATATCGATAACATTTATGGGGTTCAATGTAAGTTAGTTGGATTTGGTTTAAAACGGCCGAATAGTTTCTTGAATTGTGATTTATAGACTGCTTTGAAGCCTTGTCCAGAAAACAAAAGCTTTAAATCAGGCCTGTTGAAAGTTATGGTGCCACAGACATACCCAGGCGTGTTAAGCTTATAATGCCCTCTACGTCGTTGGTAGCTAACCAACACCTACTTACATTAATTTTACCTTCGTACCTTTTAATCCAAATGAAGACTTTGGCAATATAGACTCGTTCAACCAACTAGTGTCTTCCAAATCCAGCTGTATTCTCAACAAGGCGATATCATGCGCCCGACTGTACCTAAACATACCATAAGATCAAATTAATATCCTCTCTTTTCACCACTAATTACACTGGAAAGCTAATTTACAACCACGAAGCTTTTAAAGCTCTCAGTAAGGAACCGCCGCAAAAGATCACGTTTCGCACGGGGGTGAAACTTGCTCTCAGGTATATTAAATAAAAGTTATTTGAAGAGGCAGATGAAAAGCAAATCTAAAGTGGAAATGCGAGGGAACAAAGGTGCAGTTGAAATGAGGAATATTACAAATTGTAAATCATTTGCGCCAACAAAAGCAGTTTATGCAAAAAAGCAATTATAAATGAAATAATTCCAACGTGCTTTTGTCGCAGATACTAACTTAGAGCTCTGAGGATATTATTGGTATTCGAATCAGACAGAACCGCTATTCGAAAAGATTCGATTGTGCGATGCAGGCTTCGCAGGTTTTATTATTAAGTGCAAGTGAACTTCATTTTGTATCTGTATGTATCTTAGCAGTGAATAAATGGAATCTTATCTTATTTTAAATCCAAGTACAAATAAATTAATCTATTCTATTGATGTTCAGATTGTTCAATGACCTAATTTCACAATCACCGAGTCCAAATTAACTCGCCACTACTTTTATCTCGTTCAACTTATGGACTTCGTAAAGTCCTTTTTTTGTGTGGAACATATTATGGCTTCCTCATTTAATCCCGCATTTCTTACTTAATAACGTGCGAGGATCTTCACAAAGAAGATTGGCTACAGCCACATGTGTGCGACGTCTACAGACGAACGTGTTCGCCGTGACCAAAAATCGGTCGGATCACATCATCATCACTTACATATCGTACTTATCGTGGACAATAACAGCCAAAACGACCGCTCTGGGTATCGTCCCGTTTCCCCCCACACAGAAGTTGTTCAACTGCAGAAGATACTGCTCTGCTTGCCCGGAGACGCAGTGGGCTGCTGTGACGGCGTGGTGCGCGGAAAGAAGGGTTGCCCCGCAAATGTGGTGGAGGGAGGAATTAAGCAGTGACGTCACGCGGGGCAGAACTCCTGTAGGAAATTAGGAAATCAAAATACAATATTTATATACCGGCACATTCATTGTGTTTGGTCCCACACTAGGATACCAACCAAAAACACGGAACGGGAACCAAAAACAGCGACATAACAAACATGTAAACATCCATGACCTGGGGATAACTTTCTTTCTCTGCAGCCGGGATTCGAACCGTGGACCTCTCGCTTGGGAATCGCAGCGTCAACCGTAACGCCACAGATAAAAGAGTTCTTCAAAATTGTAGAGTTTCTGAGGTTATCTTAACTTGTCGTCAGTGGGTAATTTTATAACAATTACATTTCAATAATCCTGAGAGTTATGTGTGACGCTGGATTTATTTCAGTGTCTATTTATTTTAAATCCCAAATAAATAAAATAAAATACAATGGTGCTTCTTAATCATCCGATGACGATAAATCTCAAATGAATTATGTATGACTTCTCTAATCAACAAACTAGACTGGCTGCATCTCTTGTCCCATCTCTTGTCCGTTTCAGTTTCAGTAGATAGAGATGTCGGCGGCCGATCGTAGAATCGGGCACATCATGATGTGCCCCGCCCCCGCCATTTCATGATATGCCCAAGCAATTACTGGGCAGTTGGGCACATCATGATGTGGCGGGTTTTGACGAAAACATGTATTTTTAAAAGCATTTTTATTCAGCACTACGTGATGTTTTTTGTGTTATACATGTCAAACGAACACGAAGACTATTGAGTGGCTTCGCTGCGCCGCTGGCCCCCTTTAGTCTTCACCTAAGCTACCGCAGTGTTTGCCGAGATTTTATCGTTTCATGATATTTCACGTTTTCATCATGATGTGCCTAATTCTACGATCGGCCGCCGACAGAGATACAATAACATAGTGTCATGTGCATATTTTATTCAGTGTTATTGAGTAGTAGAGGCACGTTTAGTCACGACACGACGACACTCCCATGTTTAGTCAGTGAAATAAAACAACTAAAACAGTTTCCGAACTCTATTAGGTTTATGAAGCCAATCACTTTTATGTACCAAGTGAGATTTGCGTTATTAAATTTTTTATTCTGACTGTATTCTGCTAATATTCTCCTTCTTAAAACCCAGGTAACCAATTAAAATTTTGATCAGCAGTTATATACCACATTCCACTTCCATGCCTCTCACCACGCGCTTTACTCTCCCACTGAACACTGCGTGGCACTGAAGCAGAAATACCACACAAATAATAATTGATTTAATTTCAGTGAACAACATTTTGTCACGGTCGTTATCACCATTTTGCTATGCTTGTTAAAATGCAAAATGATTTTATTATTTTCTATGAATACACGAAGAATGGTGTGGCGAAACATAATTTTGTTTGAACAGTTGGAAAGTATTGCATCAAAACCACTGAATTATGGTATCGGAATGGTCGGAAATTATGTACTTACTTTAATTGAAAACACTTTGAAAAGCGCCTGGCCTGATTAACATAAACTATACACAATATGAAAGGTAGAAAAAAATCTTTAAGTAGGTATGTATACGTGGAATCACGATAAACCCTTTTTCTATTAGGTATAGGATAAACATATAACTTATCATGTAAAGGACACCGGCGGAATATTAACTCATCTTACTAAAGCGTCTATGAAAACCACCTATACCAAAGAAAACCATTTATTTCAGTACAATTTTTCATACTATTAGGAAATCCATTACAGGCCATATCACTACATAGACTATAACAAAGTCGCTTCCCGCTGTCTGTCCCTATGTATGCTTAGATCTTTAAAACTATGCAATGGATTTTGATGCGGTTTTTTTATAGATAGAGTGATTCAAGAGGAAGTTTTATACGTAATATGTGATCAGAACCCTTTGTCCGCGGGTCCTGCTGTAATTTGACAATCCATCAGATGAAGGTTGTTTCCAAACTCTGCGTAGTATTCATATTGTATTTGGTTGCTTCATTTGAGTTTTTTCATGCCTGCATGTTTTTTCTTTGGAAATATTTCCCGACATCTTCAAATAAGCTGCCAAGTGCGAGTTGAACTCGCGTTTAAAGGGTTTTGTGCAGCGTACACTAAAATTCAGTTTTTCATACAAACTTTGCACCCCTTTTTGGGATATGGGTACACAGTGAAAACTTGCATACCAAATTTCAGATTTTTAGGTCTTCGGTAAGTACCCTAAAGATTTTGATGACATGCAAATCGCTCACACCGTGCGCTTTCATTTGATATATCACACGGCATATTTTGAATTTTGAATTTTATTTTTTTCATTTGGCCCCCCTAAAGGGGCCCCCATATTCCATATTTATATTTTTACATTGCACCTCTGTCTTTGGGTCACAGATATTGATATATGTACCAATTTTAAACTTTATGGGTCCAATATGTTCTGAGTAAATTGCTTGTGACATACGGACGGACAGACACACGCACGAGTGATCCTATAAGGGTTTCTCCTTCTGAGATACGAAACCCCAAAAATGGCCTCAAATAACAAAAATTCTTATTTTCTTCTCTTCTTATTCTCTTCAAGTATCAACCTCATGAATAAAAAATCTATCATATAAATCTATTATTTTGAATAGACGTTACAAATTTGTGATTCGAGAATTTTATTGCCGGTTTCCTTATTGTTGTGTGAATAAATCATTGGCTTACCTACTTAATATCATATGACTTAATTAAGACCAAAAAACAAGATACGCAAATAAAGTTTCATATTTCTTATTCAGGGTTTATCCAACCGTATGGCCCTTAGAGCGCTCGGCTCTGGGGCGGCCTTGTGGATGGCCGGCGAATATTTTACAGAACGAAAAAGTTTTCGAGTCAAGCTGAAAATTCAATTATCTTACTTTTTCGATGCGTAATTATTCGTGCTCCCGGCTGTGGTTGCTGATGTTGTTGTCGCTACCTGTACTACGTAGTAGCCCTTGGTGTCTAGTACGTTGACGCCAATCGCACGATACGGCTCTCGCCCATTGCGACTTTTTGCAGCGATGCTGTCGCGCGTTCGCATTAATAGTCGTGATACAGTCACTAGCTTTGTGCCCTCGCCCACGTAACCACAATTAATGACGATTAAGTCGCGATGCAAACGCGATACCGTCGCGCTCTTGTCGCGATGCAAACGCGATTCAGTAACGGCAATGCCTGCGATGTCGTCCGTCCGACAAGGTCGTGCGTTTGCATCGATACAGACGCGATGCTGTAGCGCGTTGGCATCGCTTCTGTAGCGCGTTGCAAATGCAACTAACGCGCGTTTCGTAAACGCTCGACAGCATCGCTACAAGAAGTCGCCGTGGGCGAGGGCCCGTCGTCATAAAGCCCTCACCTAGAATGGCCATGTGTAATTTTTATGCAAGCATTTCGACATCATCATTCGAAGTTTTTAAAAATGCAAGCTCTATTGACGTCGATGCTCAGCTTTGCGTCATACATAAGTCAAGTGGTTTGACTTACATACAAAATTTAACCCCCATCCAGAAGGGAAAGGGTCCCTTCTTAACGGACCCTACGCTATATAACTAACCCTTGTACAAAGTTGTATGGCTGTAGGTCAAGCGGTTTAGGCGGTCTTTCAGTCACTATCACGTTTACTAAGTAGATATTTGTACAACTAATACTGATTGTATAAGTATCAATATTTGTTGTACATTATTAAGCTTGCGGCATCTTAGAAATTCATTAGATATGTCCCATACCTCGGTACTACAGATCTACTGATAAAAACCATAAGTAGAATTATAACTTCATAAAAGTACTCCTTCGGTTATTGTGTTTGTAAAAAATCGCACAATCTCTGTTTACCACTCTCGAGAAAAATTTCAGTAATTACAACATACCGCTTTGTATATTAATGGTACTTTTGTAGCACCACTGTACCTCATCCACATACCGCTCTAAAAGCATTTA
>OY735266.1:5071945-5150405 GCA_963457715.1 Argyresthia albistria | reverse complement strand
CCCACACGGCCGCCGCCTCAGTCGTCTACAGACGCCACCACGCCACTGCTACCACAGTGGCCACTCGAGTCTCCGCTCTTCACAAGACTCGCAAGCCTAGGTACCCGCACCGATTCATTTACGTATAGCGCGCAAAGTTGAATAGGGCAAAATAACATTGTGCCATTCATGTTAGTGATAAGTTGATAACACTCGATTAGGTTCACGTGCTATGTTGTGATTGCGCTTGTTGTTTACATCGATAACATCGTGACTAGGGATTTATTGAGTAATCCGGTGGCGTGTTTTTTGCAAAAGTGTGTGCATTCAAATTGTGTGCAGGATTTTCTTGTGTTCGTAAGTAGTCAATACTAATAACGTAGCTTTTGAGCCATGTTGTCTGCCGCTTGCAGGATTTAATAATTTAATGCAATAAAGTATCCTTAATGGAGGAGTTTATTGTTGCGTTAAAAGGGTTGTGACATGTTCTCATTTCTAACGTCGAATTGTTCTAATGAAGTGTTGGTCCTGCCTGCAGGTATAAATAAATGTACGGTTGAACAGATTCAGACAAACTTTTGTTTTCTATGCTCGGAGACAAGTCCTAGTGCTAGTTCCCTTTATTTTTGTTCCTCGAAGATAAGTAAAGAAGTTCCAGTAATTTCCCGCGTGCTGAACCAACGAATGCAGAAAATATTTTCACATACTTATAAACAAATTCGCGGTTCATAGGCCGAAACCATTTTCCTACGAGAACTTAAGCCCCATCAATCTGGGAAACATATAAATGAAACAAAAAGTAAAACTAAAAAAAAACGACTTCCGCAAACCCTCTTTGATTAGAAACCAATGTCAAGTGCTTTTTGAGTTTAATACAAACTGTAACCCCCTATTCCCTCCCCCCTTGGGGAATTAATTTCGTCAAATCCCATCTCAGTGCTACCTTACGCTACCTAAGGAACCCCTGCCCTGTACAGTCACCATCAGATACCTATATCGTAGCGGTGGAGGTACTCAAATATTTCTGAGCAGCTTTAAATTTCAATAAATTCGAAACACTATATAAAGCCACTAAAACATCAAAACATCCAATTCGTCATAAATATAGAGCAGCCAGGGTTATCATAAAGATCTGAACATTTAAGGAAAACATACATGATTAAGGCCATGTGTGGTTTTCATCATCAGTAATCATCTTCATCATCACAATATTATGCTTACCATGAGTAAATGAGTAAAACACAAAAATCACTATAGGTCTGCCTATAATATTTGAAGAGTTCCTTCGATTTCTCCAGGATCCCATCATCAGACTGGTGTCAATGGGACCAATTGGAAGGTAAACCCTTTCAAACAAAGAAATACTTTTCCAAATCGGTCCATCCGCCTAGGCGCAATCGGGGCACATACATAAAAAAAACCTGACGAATTGTAAACCTCCTCCTTTTGTGAAGTTCTAGAAAACCTACGAAGTACACAAGTTCGTTGCTGACTGTTCGTTGTTGCTGTCCGTGGCTGGCACTCTGATTTGCCGGTACTTTGCATCGCCCCGGCTTTTTCCACGTTTTAGTCATTTTGCTCGCACTACCCTAGCCCTAGACCATTCTGTGACCCTAACACACTGCACCGGTAAAGTTAGTGGAACCGAAAAAAATAAATATTATAAGGCACATACTGATTCTGTACATATTCTTCTTTTCCAGCGGTGTGTGTTTATTTCTGTGTCTATATGGAATGTTTCGAGTAATTCATTAATGAAGGAGGACCGTGTTGAACTAGCCTTCACGCTTCAGATAGCAGATTAAGTAACAATCAAGACAAACAGCATCCGCTTGCACCTAAATTAATCAGACTCTACATTATAGACGAATGCAAATTGCTCTTCAGTTTACACAATCGGCTCAAGGGGGCAATTCTCGCCCATTAGTTAGAATTGAAAACGTACACGTCAATATTGTCATTTTTGTATGAAATATAGTAGACAATTAGCGTCTACGCTTCGAGAATTCGCCTCGAGAGTCGGCCTCCAATTCTACTTTGCACATAATATGTAAATATACCTACTTGTAGTGTAATTCAAATTGATAATCTTACCCCCAGTTTCTGAAACGCTGATCACAGGTCACGATTAACTAATCGGTGGTTAATTCAAAATGGCGGCACACGATTGGCTGATGGCGGCAAGTGATTGGCTGAAATTAGTTAATCGCTCTGTTAGCTAATCGTAACCTTTGATCAGCGTCTCAGAAACTGGAGGTTAATCTTAGAGAGTTCTTGTTAAGTATGAATAATTCACTAAGTTAAAAACTTTAAAAAAACCGACTTCATGACCTTTCACTGAAACCTGTCCGCGCGGGATGCGAATGTCGTCTATAAACACGATAATGAAATGAGCCTACGAAATCTGTCTTCTGAGTTCACAACAATACACAAAATAAACAAATATCGATCCTTACAAATATAATTCATCTCAATAACAATGAGCGTAAACGCCACAAAGTCACAGTATGAAACCGATTTACGCGACCGAAATTCTGCGACTCACGACTCACAAAATTGTACGCTCGTCTGGCTTCACCAAGCAAAAATACGTAATTTTGGTTACCTGGATGACAGTCTTTTCTATGTAGAAACCAAAGTACTGGATCGATTCCGGATTTTCAAAAAATGGGATCAACCTGAAGAGTCGCTACAATAGACTACCGTGTATTGGTTTTATAATACTACGAAAGAGAGGAAATCTTTCAAGTGCGGGTCGGACTCTTACAAGGAGGGCTCCGTACCATCGTACAAGAAAACTTAATGAGAATAGAGACCTAAAACGTCCTTACTTGATTTCCCTATAATTGCGCCACTGATGACCACGAAGAAGTACTTCGTACACACGTGTGTACCCCAAAATTTGTGTTAGTATTACAAAACACGTATTTTGGACCCCTTTTAATTTACTAAATGTCGTGTAGCTCAATTGTTGTTGCTGTACCGGCACTATAAATACACATTCTGCGAAAGTTTAAAGCTCTACCTAACCTAATAATCGTTTATAAGATACAACCCGCTGAAAGACAGAAGAACAACGGCTTAGCGGCGCGGCGGCGGGCGGCGACAACCCGTTTGGCACCCTTCGGGTACGGAACCCTATGAAAAACTCAAACCCTAAAGGCACAGGCTCCACTCCAATGTGCCTATTCTTTGTTCTACATTACAGAGCTCCAGTATTGTTATGCAAAATATCCTAGAGGGACGCTATGTGCACAGTGCAGATGTTTGCTAAACTATACATTGTAGGTCGCAGCGAGTGCAAGGTTAGGTCCGTCGTTAAGTTTGACCGAATCGATCGGCGGGCCAGCCACGGCCTCTTGTCCTCGTGTTTGTAGTTTTGCTGCATTCCTTGAGAATAGATTGAGATGAGATGTTCATCCGGGGGACATATGGAGCATGATTTCAGTATGAGACAAACAACCGGTCGACAAACAAGTTTCAATGAAGGATTTGATTATCCCTGCGCATGATACGAATTATTCCCGGTTTACGAAGATGACTTGGTATGTTATTTGCGACTAACCTCTACTTTTAAAAGCATGTTTAATGTAATGGTCTAATTTTCGGTTGTAGCAAAGTGCCCATATACTGGATATGGCACTAAACAGCCCGTTTTAGTGTGTTAACTACGAACTTAAATTTTGAACTAAGCTCCGAAGACCGTGTTTGTTGTTTGATCAATAATTATTGCTTAAAGTTTAACTTTTCTAATTGAAACTGAAAACTACCGTTTTTTTAGTAATAGTAGTTAGTTATATTACGAAACTAATAAAGTTATGTAGGTATGACCGATCAAATAATGAGATACTCGATCGGATTACGATTTTATTGATCGAAATAATCAAATTATAAGTAATCGATTGCGCGATGAAGTAGGTACTTGAAATCGATTTACACATAAAATGTTGATTATATCTTGTGCTAAGAATATTTATTCCCACGCTTTCAAACCAAAGGCTCTATGAATATTATCGTGCCTTCAGACTAGAGTCGAGTCAACAAAAGAACCCAGTACTAAAGTGATTGATGATTTCGCTTGGCGTGTGTTGTTTTGTATACGTGCAACGTACTTTGAGTCAAGTCAAGGTTCTACTGTGGCCTTCTCTACCAGTTCAAGCAGAGGTTGCTGAAATTCGTGGGTGGTAAGATCCACTGAAAATACCCAACCAAAAGTTGCCACACGTCGGCGGCAATTTTTGTAAACAGAAAATTTTCGCACGTTTAATTCATTTGCGCAGTGTCGAGGTAAAAGCACTTGTACTGGCTTCGATGATTATAAATAGAGGATAGGCAACAATCGGGGACGGCCACTGCTCCTGGCTATTTCTGATTGGATCTGCTCCCTTTAGAGAGACGGCCAGATTAACGGTATCTGGGAGTGGTCTGGGTCCAGCCAGAATGAACTCCCGTGGCCATTGGGGCCATGTCTTTAAGAGCATCAGAACTCATCTTCAGCGGTTAAGACATATTGTGCGAGTAAGTCCAATGACCTGGTTGCTGTGTTGTTTGCGCTTCGCTAAAATGCTCGCTGTTTTTTGCTTGTCACTGAAGGGTGCTGCCATTAGCAATATTACTCCATCTATTTATAGTTCGGTGCTATCGCGATTTCGGGTGAGGTTAGCCAGACGTTTGTTTGTATTTGCGATTGTACAGACTTTTGCATTCATTTCGGAATGCAGCTCTCATAGCCGCTCTAAATGTCAATGATAAATCAGATTTACGATTATTATTTTTTCCAAGTCCCCGTGTTATTCGGCTGCGAAATTCTACGTACCTACCTATTTCAAAGTTTCAAACGACAGTTTATGCGAATCTTCTGGACACGGGCCAAGAAAAGACTCCAAAGTGCCTATAATACCTAGCTATATCATTGACTGATTTGATATAAACACTGGCGGCGCAATATAGCTGTGTGTGATCATTAGGTCACTATTCTCGTCCGTTTAAAAACACTTATCATCTTCCTAAGTACCCACTTGGGGACGTTTGCACACCACACAGTAATACCATTGGCATAGAGATTCATTTTAAATTGTAATGTGTATGGTTTGACTGATGTATCTACTAATTGGATTTTCTCTTGCAGGGTATGGCGACGACATCAAGGACTAGAAGAAAGGTGAGTTTAAACTATTTATTTCCACTACACGATGATTCAACTACTTACTTGTCAAAAGCGGGAATTTTCTAAGTATTTTAAGGGCATTTCGCTGGCTCACCAAGAATTCGTATAGAGGTGCGGTGCGCTCCCAAGTTTGCAATTTTCACAGGACTCGAATGTGTGGAATGGAATGTAGGTAGGTACTAAGGTATTGTCAAAGGCGAAATTCTTGACATGGGCTTCTGTGGCAGACGTGCATGCATGCGAAAAATGGTTTGTCAGGGTTTTAGATCGTAAGATTCGTAAGGCTCTCCAGTCTTTGTCTTATACTGTGGCTGCCTGCGTACGAGTTTAACCCTCAGTTTCTGAAAGAGCAATAAAATGTGGCAAGCGATTAATCGAATACTTATTCAAAACAGCGGAAAACACGTGTTTTGCAGAAATGAGTAATAAGAGTTTAATAAGTTGTCACAGCTAATTTTCCTTTCGGAAACCGGGCGTAAGTATTCGTTTCTTAGCAGGCGCCAATTCTGCACGCGAATGGCAATAGCTATAGCGAGAGCGCAGAATGCCGGTTTGGTTGTAGCTAACTCTTTATTAAACTGTGTTGTAGCCCGCGCGGCGCATCTCGGCTCCCCGCCGCGCCGCCGCCGCCCGTCGGCGACAAGCCAAATCCAAAATATTGGCATGCGATTCACGTACAGAATCCGGCCCCAGAATATAGACTTATCATCGCAGATAATAATATGACGAAACGATTTGTAGGCTCGTATCTCTCAATATTATATTCCCTGGCTGTCGTGTTTAATATCCCCAACAGCGAAGGGCTCGAGTTTATCAAAAGATTATCTTATTACAGCACCAGAGAGAGGCGCTACGATCTCAGTAGAATCGTACCTACCAAAGTAGTATCACGGTTATTAATTAGATGGATGCGCATTAGCTGCTGTAGTTTTTAAATTAGCCCGAAAACTAAAGTGGTTATTGGACGAATGTGTTGTGATTGGCTATGAGACAGTACAAACAATACGAGTCATGAGTGAGCCAGGAAATTGGTGTGTTCTTCGAGAATCTTTTTCTAAATCTTATAGTATTTGAAGCAAATCTACATAGGTACTATGACCCTGGCGATCTATGTGGCTTCGTGGCAATTTTTCGTTTCCGGTTAGCACAACACGGTATCATAGTGAGCCCAAAGCGATCTAATGGGTGTGATGGGCACATAATTGTTTAATGGGCTGTCTCCTGTCACGTAAAAAGCTGTATTGAATTACTGACTTCATTGCAAACATGTGACTATGCCAACGAGAAAAGCCATGATGACATGTTTTGTTTGATATTTTATTTCTTTATTTATTCATAACAATTCGTGATATCATTACAGGTATCTGACCCAATTCAATATCATAGATATATCTAAGCTATTTATAACATAACCTTTATGTACAGGCACCTTCGATCATATTCGCCTGGCACACACAATTATCACAATTAATTATCACAACAATCACAAGCATACTATAACCATGGACGAAATACTAGTTGCTCTATGCTATAACTATGTAGTTTTGCCTGCAATATAGGAGTGGGAGAGTGGTGTATCTTTTAAACCCGCCCGGTAAGAGTGGTGTATCTTTTAAACCCGGGCTGCTGTAGTACAGTGTACAGCTTTCTTCCTCTCGGGTGCCCTGACGTTGACTGATATCGAAATAACTTAAAGGTTCCATTTTCTGAATGTTCGTAGCATCCTTCCGTTATTTGATATAAAATATCTATACAAATTAATTGACAATCATATTTCGCGTTTTGTTGTGGGGATAGTAGTAGAATATCAAATAAGTACGATACGAATTCATTGAGCAAGCTCGTACAAAAATCCTACTATACAACGTGTAAATGAATTAACGCAAAATGAGACACTACGTTGTTAGAGACATCATTCTGAGCAACTTTCATTATGAAACCGATCAGAGCAACTTTATTTTTCACTTCCGAGTACTTTTTAGCCTGAGGGATCAGCTGATTCGTATGGAGAAGTGCTCATGAAAGTTGCTCAGAATGATGTCCCTTACAAAGTATCTTCTCATTTTGCATTAATTCATTTACACCTTGTATATTCTGTAATCTAAAAAAAATGCAAACACAGCTTAGAAAGTAGGATTAATATTCGCGTATTGCCAATGCACAAAAGAAGAACGCTTCAAACTATCTAATCTAAGAGCTAGTCAACAAAGCCAGACTAACTATAAACATTTGAGTTTCAAGATTGTCATATGTCTGCAATATGTCAGAAATTACTTAAAAACAGGAAACATATAATATCTTTGTGTCAGCCAGCTATGCCCGTAAACAACACCGTTTCATCCCACCACCGCCCAGTGTCGATCACCAATATTTCAGTCCATGGTTCGTGTCATGTTTTTTGCTCAAAGCCAAAGGAGTGGATAGTGTTTACTGTCCCACATTGTCACCGTGCCAAGTTCAGAGCACGCTACTTCCTACGCCGAATTCAATTACCAGCACATCAAATAATTCGTCCCACAGGTCGCGTTTACTTAGAATCTTGAGGCGAATTGGCGATGAATGGCACAAAAAACGTAGGTAGCTTCCGAAAAATCTCATGCACGTGCCGGAAAAATCCATATGTTGTGATAATTCGTGGAATCCATTTTACTGTGGACACAGGCTGATTTACCAATATCATATAGGTATACGTTCGCAAAAAGCACTTTACACAGGTGTAGAATTACAAGTGAATTAATTTATCTACAGTAAAGCATATGAAAAGTCTTTTCAGGAAGAAAGAAAGGCTAAAGAATAACGTTGCTGGATATAGGCTTTGCGTTGCTGGATTCAGTTTAAAACGCTATGCACCTGCTGCAGGACCATCTAGGACTTGTTCTGATGTCGACTTCGTATCAATTAAGCCTATAAAATATAGCAACAGCTTCGAGAACAATGAGTGTCTCGCCGTGTGAAGTGTCGCAGAAGCCGTTTCGGAGGGCATTCAGTAAGAATTTCACTCCGCTGTCTGACATTGCCGCCAACGTGCAGTTTCATAAAGATTTCCTTCCGGCATCGTTTAGGCTTGCGGTCTATTTAACTCGGCCTTGCATTACTGTAATAATGGGCTCTAAAGTACTCGTTTACTGGGCTGGTCTTTCACACTTCCACTTCGTCGAGCGAGGTGTGAAGAAATTAGTATGTTATTATAGCAATCATTTGTCTCGTGGTTTTTTGCCGCATCACGCCCGCTGGACGCGACCTACGCTACGTTGTTCATTTCTGACCAAGGCCCACTAAAGATACAACGTTATCATCGCGAATAAATATGCTAAATAAAAACTTCGTGATTCATGTTCGCCTCATGCTCTAGATACCAGGCATTTTCAATTAATGACCCGCGATGAACAGATGTCAGATGAATTTCCATTCACATAACAAAAATCGTTAGCCCGGCCACAGATTAATAAAGAGTGGCCCAGCTGAGGTCACCACGGGTGTGACCGTGCTAAACTTATACTGACTACAAATAAGGCAAAAAAGTGAACGTTTTGTTGTGAAATAATACTTACTCGATAAATAGTATTATCGAGTAAGTACCATGAAACTGGTTAAACTTATTTATTATTCAGTCAATAGATTGATTGATAAAACTTGCGATAAAGCCGATAAGCCTACACCGGATTGATATCGTTTTCATTATGTCCGTCGCATCTCGCCCGGTCTTTGTGTATTGTGTAGTGTGTGTCTTGTTTATTTATGTCTGAAGAAGTTCCTTGCTTGGTTCCTCAGGATGACGATAAGAAGAGTAAGAAGAGCAAGTCTCCAGTGGATGACCGGCCCGTCGTGCCTTCCCCCAGTGAAGCGATGCTCAATAGTAAGTGAATCCATTTAGAAATACGACGTACTACTAGCGATCGGGTTCCGTAAGATAAATTCTCTGTCTCTAGATCGAGAGTGTCTATAGAGTACCTGTAGAACAAGAGATTATACGAACAGCATTCTACTGCTCTTTGTAAAATAGTAAGAAACACAGGTGGGTGGGACATAATCGTTAGATAGTCCATTCCCGTATATAGAGTCCGTCTTTCCGACAACCGCCCTACAAAATTATACAAAGCCTTTATATAGGTATTTTATCATGTTACGGCATATTTTACGTCTCGTGTCATCGTGTCACTCTTTCACTTCATCCCTTTCACCGGATTCCGGTGAACTTCCCTTTCAGAGAAAATTAGATACTTGTAAATATATCGACGTAAATTTTAGAGAATTGCTTTTGCTAGCCGTCTAGCGTCTAACTTATCTTGGGAATTATGAATATCTCTTTATCTTGTTTGGCATTCGTAACATGAACTAAAGAATACACATACAAGCACAGGCTGTAGCCATGTACAATATCTATAGGTTGTCATAAGGCCCATGTTTATAAAAATCTCGTTGTCAGTCGTCTCAGTCTTTTGCTATTAAAAATTGTCAGGCGCTTTTTCTATTAAAAAAGTGTCAGGCGCTATTGTATTAAAATTGAATTAATACTATATCATTCTAAACACCCTTTTTTCGCGTATCTCAGTAGTTGTTGTTACAGCAATAGAAATACACATTCTGTAAAACATTTCAACTCTCTAGCTATTGCGGTTCGTGAGTTAAAGCCCTCTGACGTACAGACAGACGGACGAACAGACGGACGGACAGCGGAAACTTAGTATAGGGTCCCGTTTGGCACCCTTCGGGTACGGAACCCTTATAAACGCACTCAGTTCTGAGAGTTGTCTCATCAATGTAACAATGACAGATTTGCCATAAGAAATCTGTCATATTCACGCGCTTGAGATTGCCCCCAGAGTTGAGAGAAGTTTATTGGCATTGGTCTTAATCGGTCTCGTAACGTCTCGTATCACTCATATCGTTAGTGTTTGCGTAGGACGCCGCCGCCGCCGCCGCCGCAGGACGTGGCATCGTTATCTTTGTGCTTGCGTGTAGAGCCTTACCACAGCCTTACTCCGAGGAGTTAGGTACTTGGGGTGGAAATCTTAAGGTGTACTAAAATCAAACATATGATGAAAAGTACTACTTTAGATCAAACAGCTCTTACTGCAGTAGTCTGCTGCGTCGTGCATCTATATTTAGAGCAGTCGAGAACAGGATTTTGTCCCTACATGTCCAATTTTAACAAATCATAAGTGTAATCCCTCTTTAAAAACTAAAGAAATAAATTATGGAAAACATTCGTGAGGAAACCATCATGTATGGGAAAAGGCGTGACGCTATGTTGTGTTATAATATAATATAAACAATAGACTTCTTTTTCAAAACAGATTTTTATCGTGCTAATTGTCATGTAGATTTTATAATTATGAGCGTAGAGGCATTAGCTCTGTCACACACAGTCGTATCATCCGATTAGCAAGCCAGGTGAACACAGTCTTTACTCCGAGTTGCTTAACTGAGGATAAGTACTTGAGAGCAGCTGGAGTAAATTGCATGTATTTATTCAGATTCAATCTCACGCACAAAATCCGGCATTGTGAAAATACACTAAAATATGCAAACATTCTTCTCCATACAGAGTTACAGAGTGTAATAAAACGGACGGTGTTGCCATTGCGATATGTATGAAAGATATCTAAGGAAGGATCTGATTGGCTTGGCAGATTGAGTTGTATCCATGATGACTGAGTGATAACTTTTGGACCACTGAAACTATCTAAAACGTGTCTAAAAACCAGCGCATTAAAATCCACTATAATTTACGGAAAACCTGATTAAAATCCGTCCACCCGATTGATCGCTAGAGTGCGACAGGCAGAAACAAAAACACACACACACACACACGCACACACATACAAGCTTCAAATTAAAACATTCCTGTCTTTCGTCGTCGTCGGTGGATAAAAAAGGTCCCGCTTAGGCAGTAGGAGTGGTAGGAGGGATGGACGGCATGTTCAACAATAATTTGGTTATCTCTACGATAATTTCCCTTTTGTATTGAGATTCCAATTTCAGAAGGCAAATGACTCGCTGTCTGCCCTTTTAGATGACCTTCAAGAACTTTTATTTCCCGGTAAAGCAGAATAAATCAATGAGTATTATCATCCCAGAACAAATTGAGTAACCATAATGATAACTTCTATAAACTAGGTTTCCGATATTGTGTACGGTCAAAAACAGGAACTAAATAAAACTGAAAACAAATAAATCAATTCTTAGAAGCTTGAACTGAAATCGTGCTTCACCTCTCAACTGACACAAACAACATAATACATATTTGCTTTAAACTTAACACCACACATGCAAGAACCCCGTTGTAAATATTTTGTAAATTGCATTCCATGATGGAATTCTAGATGATATGACCGTTGCAAGACTATTTTGGTCCTTGTGATGCATGACTGTACATCGCAGCGTTCGCGCAGTGTTTATCTGTTGGTATTCTGGCTGTCTAGTCTAGGCTATTCCCTTACAAATTCGACATTTGTATTCATTGATTGTACTTACTTGCTATAATTTCGTCCACATGATAAACTAGCTCGATTTAGTGGATAATAATATCATCATCACTATAGTCACGATAATTTTATTAATATAGCCGTGTTGGATAAGATAATACGATTTTGTACAGTCGCATTCACCACCACGGGTGCGGCGGGTCAGATGCGGGTCTGGAGTCAAATAAACATAAACATTTACATACAGGCACATTCATTGCTTCCGGCCCCACACTAAGATATCCTGTGTCGTAAGAACCAGAAAGATCACAAACATGTAAACATCCGAGAGCTGGTTTTTCTTTTCTTTTAAATTCAAGAAACTGTACGAAGCACGTCACACCTAGGTCGGGGACTCGAGGCGGTTCGTAAGCGGACCCGCGATGTTGTGTCACTGCGGCAATTTGACCATACATTTGACAACCGCACCGCCACCGCTCCGCCCCGATCCGCCAGTGGTGTGCCGAACTTAACAATCGGTGTCCGAAGCCTTAGTTGCTGGCGGCGCGTTATGAGAACAATCGTATTGCATTGTGGCAACTCGACCGGGTCGTCACTGTACCATTCAACTTTCCAAGCACGTATAGAGATCTTATATCGATAGAACTGCCAATTTCTTAGAACGTTGTAGGTACTTACTATAGTTAGATACTTGTCTGCGATTTGGGAGGCGACACGAACTATACTAACTAAACTGATTAAAACGGTGTGTTTGAAAATGGAATCTGTGGCCACCGCGCAAGAGCTGTCGGATTTGAAGGTTGTTAGTTTAGTGCCTTTAGTTCCTCTAGTTTATTGGTTTTGACACCTCCCAAATAGGTAGGTTTCAAAGAAATTTGTGTCTTTTTTCTATATCGATCGATACGTTTGAATGGCCATTGGTAAAAACTTGCAATGCCGTCCCGGTCTGCGTAGGCCTTCATTCAGTCAGGGTTATTGTAAAACCTTTGTCTTAGAAAATAACTATTTCTTGACTTTCCTTCCTTCAAAAGTATAGCATAGAGCGAACAAAGCTGTTGATATTTCCACTTCTTACCTAATTTAGCCCGGGTCTCTCAAGAGACGGATAAACAGTTAGGTAATTTTTTTGACACTCTTTGTACGTGTGAAATGTCAAAAGCCCCAGATAAACAGACAGATAAACGCTATCTGAGGAATTAGAGAACGGCACTTAAAGAAACTAAAATAGAAAATACAAACAAACAAACAAACAAACAAAAAAAAACAAACAAACAAACAAACAACGCACTTCCCTGCGCTATAAGGGACAGTCCCACAATTTATACTTTTAAGAAAAGAGTAAAAAATCATTTCCTTTCTCTTTCATATTAGGTAGTTTTTATTATTATAGTATTTATGTACCTATGTATGTGTATGTATGCATGCTAAGTCGTTCTTATTTATACTATGTATTACTTTATTTATTGTATTATCTATGTTTTAGGTTGTAGATATCTACCTAAGTATTATTTATTTATTTTGTAGCAAGTGTAGTTTTATTCAGTTTATTTTTATCTTTGTGCACTAGGATTATCCTCTCAGCACCATCTTTCCTGTCATGCCTAGGTTTGCTGGTACAAATCTCTCTTAAGAGATAAGCTCGCCTTTGCGCACTATTTTTGTTATTTAAGTTTAATTATTAAGTTACTGTGCAATAAAGAATAAAGAAAGAAACAAACAAACAAACAAACAAACAAACAAACAAACAAACAATAGCAAACGGTGAAGACTGAAAATAATTAAATATTAAAGATTATAGAAATACTCTTTCTATGCTATGATCAGCTAGGTAGGCCGCGCTTTTGAATTTTTCAAACCGTCCGTCCGCGTCCGTCTCTGAGGCATAGAAAATAGTGTTGAGTAGTGTAAATAGTGTTGCCAGTTGCAACCTTATTTAACGCATTGTCTACGTCTTCGACAAATTAACACCGAGAGGTTCATATTATATAATTCATAATTTCTTTATTGCAAACAATTAGTTGAAATAAAACAAAAGTAAATAAAAATAGTGTACAAAGGTGAGCTTGTAGATTGTACCTACATCACAGAAAAAGAAACAGGTTTTAAATCCCATCAGAAAAAATACAGAAGACTATAATTCCAATTATGATATTGCTATGTGTATTAACATAATCAGACTTCAAACAAAAATACCGGCTACACATTTGCGGGGCTTCCGACTAATCTAACATTTACAAAAGGTGATGGGCACGACCTTTCACTTCCGTCCAACATACTGACAGCAACATTCAGCCACGTCGATTTGTTTAATATCATGATAAAAATTCCATCCACATATTTGAATCAATGTGTTTACAGGTAAGATTCTTCGTAGAGGGTATATAAAGTCTATCTCAGTTTCTGTCAGAAAAATAGGTTGATTGACCACTCCACGGGGCACTCAGGTGCCAACAAACTTGGCGCAACCTGTACCAGCAGATAGTGTTTTTCAGGCTACGAACTTCTTTGTAAATGAGAGATTGTAAATAAGTCTCCTGCAGTGAGTTATTTACCCTGAGTTGCACGAAACTATGTTGAAATTTAAGGTTGTCACCTTACCTGATTCAAGGGCGAGAATCTCATAGGATTGTCATTTGTTTCTGATGCTAAGGATATGCTATTTTTCTTTCAGGATCATTCACATACGTTCAATCAAACAGATCGATGTGACGTATGTCGTGATGTGATGTAGGATGTAGAATAGATGAAAGCATCTCACAGAGAAGTTTTGACTTTAGGTTTAAAGAACTTTATTCTCAAAACTTACAGGACTGACAGGCTATACTTTGTGAATAGAATACTAGAGTATTGAATCACTGGCTAAAAGTGCTTGTGCCTCTGCCACCCCGTATGGGAAATGGCGTGTTTCTATGTTGTGTTATGTAGAATACTTCCTATGTTTATTTTGAACATGAAGGTTGGGTCTGTTGGGTTGGGTCTGTTGGGTTTGCGTCCGGTTTCGTTCGATACCTATTTATCGGCGTAATTAAGTACACGTTTTTTCCAGAATTTTAGTTCTATGAAATTCAACCTTCAGTCTCCCAAGGTGCGGCGGTAAGATTGCCCCCTGTTACGGAATTGGTATGGATAACCGGCTAAAAGTGGGCACAGTTGTATTTCTGCCACCCCGTGTGGAAAAAGGCATGTTTATCTTTTTGTTTGTATTCAGTATTAGTTGTTGCGTCTATAATTAAATAATTATACATAAAATTACCGAAATTACATACATTGTGAATTTGAAAGATGTAACATTATCTCTCTAGAAAAACGGGCGGTCTTTGTAAAACGAGATGCGTGGACTGCGGACAGGCCTATCAACAACACTTTGATAAACTTAAGCCCCATTTCATTCATAGGCCCATTTCAAGAGTTCCGATCAAGCCTCTGTTATAGATAAATCATTTTGTAGGTATACTGACAGATGAATCTGTCTCATAGAGCTAAACGGGACTTCTTGAAACAAGCTCTTACAGTAGGTACCTATTGGAATATTCGTTATCTCCGAGATAATCCCACAGCTCACCAATGAATACATATTTTAGCTTGAAATTCTCGAGTAAAACGATCAAAACTAAAGTCTTACACCGCCAAAACTAAAGTCGTACACCGCCAAAACTAAAGTCGTACACCGCCAAAACTAAAGTCGTACACCGCCAAAACTAAAGTCGTACACCGGCAAAACTAAAGTCGTACACCGCCAAAACTAAAGTCGTACACCGCCAAAAGTATCATGGAAATATTCGAAGAGCGCATTTTAAGTAAATTGGTGTCACTTCGGAATGTCGCTGCGTAGTAAATTGGTGTCACTTCGGAATGTCGGTCGTAAAGATCTCGTTGCGAGATCTGGATTGTGACTCAAGACTTGCAAATTGTAAGCTTAGCTAAAATAAACACACGATGTATTGATAATTGAGAACCTACGATAGTTTTTGATGTAGATTAAAAACTACACGTATTTAACATGAAACAGTTAGACTCTATCCTGACCAAAAGAGATTGTTGGCAGGCTCAAGATACGTTTATTCAGGGTCGTGAGTCGAATATTGGTGATATCGTTGAAACACTGGGTAGCGACTCGCCGGGAATTCGTAGATAGTCTTCAGCTCCTTGGTAGACTCGTAACAAATCCAGCTGGTCCGCTTCTCCAGACGTCAACAAGAGATATGATTAGCGCCTGGAGGATTTTACAACTCGGCGTGGAACCCTGGAAAGAGATCAGTGTGAATGATAGGAAAACAAGAGCGCTACAGCGCCCAGCTATCAGGCGACGGCTCCTCACACGGAGACTTCCGACGAGGGCCCTTGGGTAATTAGGATCTAAGAGTGCCGCAGTCCAATAAACACTATAGAAAAGGGAAATACACAGAGAATATAAAATACACGAAGATAAGAAAGACTAACTACGAACAAATGCTTACCCAAAGGTTGGGGATTATAGAGAATTTTTATAGCAACATCTGCACTTTACAGCAACTCAAAACTCAGCTCCAATACAGTAATAAAGGGACTAGCCCATCGCCGCAACTATAGGCGTGACTTAAAAAATTGTGCAGAAGATAGGTACGTCCTCACGTTTCAGAGCTCAAACCAGGAATGCGTCAAAAAAAACAATCAGCTGCCAGACGAGATTCTAAACTCTAATTTACAAATTTCTAAAGTCTTACTTTTAATCTGGCTAATACGCCAGTGGTCAAAGAGGTAGTACGTTACAAACAAATGTACGAGTAGTCGTTAATTGCGGACAATTGTCTGTTTTTGAAACTTGCATTTTTAATAATTATTAAGTGCTTCTATAGGGCAATGATTTGGCAAACACGTCGAGACAATAAATAGTGACAATGATTTTAATTGTTTCCAACACGCACGACTCGTTAAGCTAATTGTGATATGACACGATGATACCATCACAAACATTATGACGAGCCCAACTGTTGTCAACACTTTGTCTAACACCTGTAATATTATTAACACCTGACGGCTGACACTTGGTGAAATGTTGCCATCACTTTGTATTAATTAATAATGATCGTGGAACATTTTATCACAGCCAGAACTTGGATGATATCTTCGCCATAGTCACTCTACGAGCATCTATCTTAAATTTCAAGATAAGAAAGTCAAACAGGTAAACCTTGTAAACACCTTTTGTAAACACCAGTCACGTTGAAATTTTATAGTGATCTAGTAAACTTGTTACTTATCTTAATCACATTCTCATTACCGTCACTGTGCTTCGACGGTTGACAATATCAAAGTGCAGCTGAAAATAATAGGCATTTACTAAAACGGGCAAAACTTCATAACTGAGTTTACGAATTAGTAATGGCGTCGGAGACACCAAAAGGAAACGATTTCTGTGAGTAAATTAATCTTTTAAGAAAATCGAGCCAAAATTCTTCATGAAAATCAAGAAATAAAATCATAGCTCGCCTACGCTGCTACGCGACCCCTACGGCGCTACGGAGCTATGAACCTTTGCTACGCCCCGCGAAGGGGCTACGAAACGCTACAAGGCATTCGCCACGATACAAACGGCCTTTTTAGATTCAAAGATTTTACATAAAACTTTAGGAGAACGATCTTTAAATCCAACTTTGAACTAAGATTAACTAGAATTTAGAGTAATGATTGAGATCGTCCTCGCAACTAAACATCCATCAAATAACGTAGGTAGGTACATAAAGTTTCGTCGCATTTTAGCGGTAAAAGCCTCGACATTTACTTTCTTCATTAGGGTTTTTTTTTAATCATTGTTACCAATAGTGGGCGACGGGGCAGGGCGGGATTTCTACAGGGGTTGATGTGACAATGGTGTTGTTGTCAGGAACAGTCCAGTGATGAGCAAAAGATTCTGATGATTCAGATCATTGTGATGTTGTTGATGATAATCCATTCACAATTTGTTATTATGAAAAATCTCTTATTTTGCTAGAGACAATCATATAAATATACAGGGTGACATTTAATTAGCTGACCATATTTTGGGGAATGATAGTACCCATCATTATGAAGAACTGTCACCCTGTATTTTGGGTACATACAACCACCACTTTGCACACGTTGCCTTTAGTTAGGCCCCGTATCCAAATATCCCATTCGCCGCCACCAGCCAGTCTGATAGTCTCTCCCCCCCCCCCAGACCTCCGCACAGCCTTCGGCCTGCTGGACCGCGACAGCGACGGTCACGTGACGCCGGACGAGCTGCAGTTCATGCTACGGAACCTCGGCATCGAGGTCAAGGACGACCTCATCGCCGACCTGGTCAAGGACGCCAGCAAGACTGGTCAGTAACGTGACACGTGTGTGACATAAACATTTACATTTACATCCAGGCACTACATTGCTTCTGGCCCCTTAAAAGATACCCTGTGTCGTGGGACAACGACATCACAAACATTTAAACATTCAAGACCTGTTTTTGAAGTAAAACTTCTTGGGGCACGGGGGTAAAATTTATTTAACCTCTCAACTGTGGGTTATTCATATATTTGCTTTTCACTTGCTACTAGCCGGGTGCTATCACGAGTGGCTAAGAAATGTAACGGAAATTGGAATCGGTGACGTCAGGGTCGGCTGAAGACTTTTAAAACCGCAACTATTTTCAATACGGTTTTTAACTAATCAGATAAGATAATAATACATTCGTACAATAAAGAATGTTAATTAGTGAGAGAAAAACCTGATGAAACGTTAACAAATAAAAATTATTTTAAGCATTCTTCCACGAGTTCTTGATTTCCGGTATGGCCAAGATGGCGCCGCCGCCGCTGGCTGGGGCAAACACTGGCAAACAAAACCAGTGACGTGACCAAAAACTACTTCGTTCAACCTCTTTGTTGGAACCGGAACTTATGTTTGACAGCTGTGCGATGCGATCCATACAGTTTGTAAGAAAAGAGTTTCATCAATGTCACATACGGGTCGACATGGATTTCTAAAATGATGAACGAATCGTTTTGTGGCCGGTAACTATGGAATAGGTACCTAAAACGCGCTGCGTAGTCGCGCAACGGGCAGCTAGTAACCGCATAAAGTCACTTAGAATCATCCAAATGTGATATTTAGTTTTCAAGCAAATTCCGATGTGATGGATGGCTGCATTAAGACTTCTTGAAAACAATAAGTAGGTACCTAGAACTGTTCTAAAGCCACTTTTTATTATATAGTGCAGTTCAAGTCACAAATTAGCAGTTTAGCTACTAAGTACGTGTTATACCTACCTATTTAATGTTTATCTGTAGTAAACGGCCAAAGCGAGGTCTACAGTTTACAGAGCCATAAGTTTAATGGCTTATTGTTTAGCTTATTTGTTTGTATGTAATTTTTGTAATACATATTTTAAAGTTGAATTGTTGTTATAACTGTTGAAATTATACGATTTTGATTTTAATAAGCTTTTGTAATTTTAAAGTTAATGCTTCATGCCAGTCAATAATGTTGAAGTAAAATATAAAAATCGAGGTATGTCGTATGGCGGACTAAGGAAATGTCAAGAATAAAATTAAATAAGAGTTACGTCATCGCTTCGCGATGAAGTAACCCTAAAAAATCCTAGCAAAGTAGGTATGTATAGGTTAGCGGGGGTAGCCCCGCAGGTACACATTAACTTGGAATAGTTGAAAATACGTACTCGATCAATTAAATAAAGGGACTGGGCACAGAGACAAGCAAAGCAATGCATACATTTGAGCGAGACGGCTTAAAGACGTGACGTCAGATGGTATATAATCTGAGCGAGATGCAAATAGTAGTGACACTATTGAATGAGTTAAGTATATCACCACGAGCGCGACAAATTGTAGATAAGGAATGGTGGGAAATAAATGACATGACGTATTAAAAGTAAGTACAAGTATAAAATAATTTCAAATAATCGGACGTCTGAAACTTAAAAGTAACTTGAAGCAGAGATTGGATCTCAAAATTGGAAATTTAAATCTCTTTTAGTATAGGTAGGTATAGGTGTATAGTATAGGTACCACTTAATGATCTAGCTACAGAAGTTTTACTTCTAACACGTGTACGGTGCTACACGCGTATTTTTTTTTATTCCCAGCCGGGAATCGAACCCGGGACCTCACGATGGTAAGCAGAGCCATAACCGCTCTGGCGCCCCAAAGGTGACCGGCGAGTTTATTCGCTAAGTCAAGTCTTTCAATTTAATTTTTGGTTAGAATAGCTTCCATCTGTTCGATGCTTCTGCCAATTTCAAGTGAAAAGTCAAGTCCGAAAAATACAAAGTGACAGTAGTTAGCGAATACAGTCTTCCGACGATCTTTTGGCACTTGAGCGACGTTTAGAGGAAGGCGCTAGTTCTGCGCAACTTATCGGAATGAATCTGTCATCATCACATTAGTATAGCCATATTTGCATTTATAAACTCACTATGCTACTCATCTACTACTATCTACAAAATCTACATACAGGGTGTTGATTTGTAAAGTTACGCCCGGCTCAGGGTCGATAGTTTACGTATCGCTGATGAGTGATGACAAAAAAAAATGTTTTAATTTTCCCTCGCATAATTTTCATTCATAACTTACCATCTGAAAATTTTCCTGAAATTAACTAAATACACCCGCTAGCCGCCGTGCTAACAGACTCCCCCCACGCCCTGATCCCCACTCCGTGCGGCTCTTTCCGGACCACATTTTCATGTTTTTTAAATATTTTTGAAATAAAAAATATATATAGTGTTGTTGTGTAAATAACAACCTCTGAGCTCGGCGTAACTTTACAAAAACCCTGTATATTCGACAAACAAACAAACACGACTATCGGGCTATCGATCGGGCCATATTGTTTTCATAGTTTAAATTTAGAATATGTCGTCCGAATGTCTATGTCTAAATAGTATTTTCCATCTACTAAGTATAATTTGAACAAAGACTGTTGATAAATACCACCTAGTCTTTGTGTCATTCCAATTCAGGCCCCAAATTCCGAACTCACTTGAATTTTATTCAGCCACCCGGGATTTGAGTAATACCCATATAATATTTAGTTAGGCTGGGCTGGCAACCTTTGGGAGTTAAAGAAGTTTTCCAATCTCAAGCAACATGTTAGCATTGGAAAGTAGAATGAGACTACGTAAATAACCTGTGAAAATGTATGAAATACAATATGTTATTCATCAGGCACACAAACCTTACATGACAGATGGTAGCGGGTTCTAAGGAACCCTTTGGACATTCTGTCATGTGAACAGCCATGTACTGTACCCTAGGATCCCAACCGAGGCGGATGAGAATACGGCGAAACGAAACTATGTTGATATATTTCATATTGACTACGGAATCCTAAAAACTAAAAACCTCGGGTGGGTGCCTCGGACACCCCGGCCCGCAATGGGAAAAAGCGTGACGTTATACATATACAAGAATTCAATGAAATGTTTATGTGAGAATGTGTAGTATGTGAGTATAGCTAATACTGTTACACCTGCAGGTGCGCATTGCTACGGTACATGTAATTGCATATTCCACTTAATTAGTCAGGAACTCCTAGATCGCACCCAAGCTACAGTTTGTGCTCTGCTACTTACGCCGAAACCGCAGTTCTACTGCAGCTGTAATATTATTTGCATAAAATTAAATTAATTTTGTGCAACAACAGTGTTATCTCGTATCCCGTATCACTTTACGGTAACGTGGAGAATTAGAGATGGTGTCTCGTAAAGGCTAAGGAGCATGATTCTCGCGCATTCGATCTAACGATATCTACACCTGTATCGAGTGATTTCGTATGGGAATCTGTCAACATTGGTCTTGATATCCGTATATCGAAGGCGCGAGAATCGACCCGAAGAACTCTGTTGGTTACTCTTCTATTTTCAAATTAAATAAAGCAGGAATTCACGACAGTGAAGTGGGGGTGGGCCACTTGGCAAGAAGAGATGCCGAAAGTTGGACCAAAGTTACAGAGTAGCAACCCAGAACAGTGGCAAAGAAGAGGCATAGGCGTACCCCAGTAGTGAGTGAATGTGGGCTACTTGAGATGATGATGATGATTGAGTAGTACGGCTAATAATCTCAATATTTGAGTAAATAAAGTAATTTCTCAAAAAGTACGTATTCGTATACTTGACGCTCGATTTATCTATTCAACAGTCAAAGAAAATAGACAATGAGCCTGATAAACGTCAATATTTATGTTTGGTGAACTATATCAACACACAGAAGGTTATAAAAGTAAAACCGAACGATATCAAAGATAATCTTGACTTGATATATGAACTCTATCAGACTTTATAGATTAGATAAGTAGTCAAGATACATCTTTGATATCTTCTTCTTATACGAAAATTTACTGCTGTATATTTTTACCAGATAGGTAATTATAATTAGGTATTAACATGTATTAATCTTGGTCGGGTTCGAGAGCATCAAGCCCACGAGGCCGAGAGTATCAAGTGTCAATTTAATTACTTAACTAAAGTGTCCGAAAGCGACCCGCGCAAGCGTCTGTCGTTTCCTGACGCAACTTTAATTACTATAGTAACGATACCTTTAAATTACTTGTTTAATTGTATCAAGTTCAGGGACTGACAGCCAAGGTGAACCAGCCAGGGTCACATAGAATTGATTTCACGACTGATGAACACCAAATAGCTATGCGCTGCCGGAGCAATAATCGAAATATCGTGTTACACGTTTTCAACATTACTGTAATATGATGCTCGGCCATCGGAAAAAAAAATACCTACGATTGTTTGTTGGATAGGACCAATATTTAAAACGATATGTTTTATTAAGGTTTCTTAACCAAAGAGTGCCCCACACACAGCAGATTGCATCGAGTACCTAGTCTAGATCGACATATCGACATCGACACCGATAGCACTTTCTAGCTAGACTATCGATAACAATAAATAAAGGATTCCCTGTGCCATTAGGTATGAAAGTTTAAACCGGTTAAAACTAGAATCGCTTCCTCCTCAGATTAATTTATCTTCTTTTTTATAATGTACCTAACAGAGCGTACAAAGACTTGATAGATTTTTAACCTGCATACCGAGGAAGACGATACACGAGCGAGTATTAGAAACGCTGAAGTATTAAAACGTAGGTACCAGGCGTTACATGCATAGGGCTTTAGAAATAGTTCACATTCTGGTAGGTAGGTGCTGAGTACTGCTGAGTGACGTAGAAGGACAATAACATCTCTACAAATATACAAAGCCGAAATTAGCTGATTACCTATCTCTTGCAACATCTATGCGCAACGAGTGCATTCCTTAACGCCTGGTACTTACCTACAAATTATTGTACTTAATTTTAGATGCGGCAGCAAAAGCGCAACGGAATTTATAACTGTCAATGTCAATTCGTGCGCCAATTACATTATTATACCTAACAGAATATACCAGGCTGTAATCTGACCGAAATATCTACCATTGGAAAATACCTCACAGATCAGTTGGCACTCGAGACATTATCGAATCGATCACTCGAAGCATGTGGCGGCTATTTGTGTAAATATTGGTTGGATGATGATGACCTTTATCACGTCCCTGTCGCAACTTACGAGTTTACCAGAAATTGTCTGAAAATGTAAATCGGCTTCTCGTTACGTCTTGCATTTCGCATTCCTCATTTGTTTGTATGCTTTACACACAGAAGCAATTCACCCTGTCACTATAAAGCAAGTTCAAACTAACCGTAACACTAAACGATCATCCAACAGTTCAGCACTTATATTGGACTCGTCTATATCTGTATTGTTCTTGGCAGTGAAAATGCGCTGGCGAAATAGAAATGTTTCGTGACCGGCTTTGATGGGCGGTTGTCAAAATAAACAGAAATATAAGATTTATGTGTAGATAATAACTTTGTCATTAGTACACCGTTTATTGTAGAATGGCGTGCCCCAGGGTCCGCTATTTACGCCTTGATTGTAAGAAGCTCAGTAATGGCATTCTCTCACGTTTAAATTTGCTCACTTTAAACATTAACGGGTATTTTATGAACGTATTGGTTACCAAATAAAATATTTAGTTATTTCGCTGCGCTGTAACTTTATATGTCCTCCACTTGACCTGTGAAGGTCCACTTAGTAAAGTGTTAGCTACAGTTACTTTTATCCCATGATTAGTCGACTTTTTAGTTGTAGGTAGGTAGTGTTACGACTTTGGTACCTACTTTAAGACCTAGACTTATAATACGGTACATTCTGCCGTATAAAACGCCATGAAATACATCCCCCCTCTCAATTTTAAACGCAATGTTTGCGATGTTCTGTTGTTTCTCTTAGAGATTGAGGTGGTGTTCTACGTATCCAAACAACCTACAGTCTTACAGCTCAACTTGTCTGTATTCAGTTGTTTACCCCATCGCCACCCCATACCTTACTGACCAAGGTTGGCTTCCGTTGGCCTCAACCGAAGGTCACAACAGTAGCACAGTGGCGACGTAGTTGCCTCACCAGCCGCCCCGCACGCAACCGATAAAGCCACCCCACAGACCCTCAGATACACCGTGCAGATAACATCGCGGTATGCTAATCCTCTGATTGGGGTGAAGATTGCTCGGAATGTGTAAGCTTAAGCTTTCGTTTTAATGAGGGGGTTACCTCATAGCCGTTGGTACAGTGGGCGTTACGAAAAGTTTATTTTTAAAGGAAATGTATTTTTGGCGACCACTCTTCTTGAAGGCTTTGCGGCGCTTATAGGACTCTTATAAGCAGACTGAACTTACTTATAAGTTTTTAAAAATCCCTGATATCTTTCCAGGCATAACAATCACGTGCATGTATGCCTGCAAAAATATCACAGCTAATGGCTTTCGTTTAGGGTGAATTCAGTGATGGCTAAATCGTTATCGTTTCCCCGCCTAAATAAGCAAGCAGATAACCCGCCGCCCGCCATTCCAGCGGCATCGGCTGATTGCCGCCATAATTAACCGAAAAATCATAAACAGGATTATGTAGCGACGGAAAGCGGTAAATGCTGACGTCACCGCGGTAACGACCGGCCGGCGACCGCGCCTCGTACCACCGAGGTGGTAATTAGGATTTATCGACGCCACCCCTTTATGTTCATCGTCGCATAATACTTTTTAGGGTTCCGTACCCGAAGGGTGCCAAACGGGACCCAATTACTGAGACTTCGCTGTCCGTTTGTCTGTAACCAGGCTGTATCTCATGAACCGTGGTAGCTAGACAGTTAAAATTTTCACAGATGATGTTTTTCTGTTGCCGCTATAACAACAAATACTAAAAAACCAAATAAATTTGATATTAAGGGGGCTCGCATACAAATAACGTGTTTTTTTTTGCGGTTTTTTATAGATAATGGTATGGAACCCTTCGTGAGCGAGTCCGACTCGCACTTGGACGGTTATTATTATACTTACCTCCCCACCCCACCGACTCGAGGTTGCTAATAAGTGTAATTATAATTACGTACCTGTTGGGGAGAAGTGTTTGAGCAGCTTTACATAACAGTTACAGCGCTCTTACAAGTAAATGATACGTAAATAGATACGTTTTATGAATGACCTACACTTTGTTCCAGCGAAACGAAAGCCTACGTATGCAATGGCTAATCTATGTACTTAATAACAAGGGTAGCAAACGCAATGCGCTTTAAGAGGATCGTGTACTCGCGAGCTTCTATACAAAAAGCGTTAACGTTTTCCACCCCCTAAACCTTGTCCGATTTTCACAATTTTTTTACATGTTTGAGATACTATGGAAAACTATGCTCGTACGTTTTGATTTTTTTGAAATATTGGAACTTATATTTTTATATGGACTGGGTTATGTTCTTTATATTTCCTAAAATATCTAATATTTCAAAAAAAAACAAAACGTACGAGCATAGTTTTCCATAGTATCTCAAACATGTAAAAAAATTGTGAAAATCGGACAAGGTTTAGGGGGTGGAAAACGTTAACGCTTTTTGTATGGAAGCTTGCTGCACACGATCGTCTTAACTTCTGTTAACTTCAACTTTTTCTGTCTACGAGCGCAGAATAACTATAATATTTATTCATTTCCACGGTTTTACTAACAACTCACATAGCGAACTGTGTGCCCACTTTCAGCCAATGATTCAATACTCCATTTTGCGTGATAGGGGGCTTGCCCATCGCTGCAGCTATGGAGTAATAATTATAATAAAGGTTTCCTCACGATGTTTTCCATCACCGTAGAGTAGAACGTCCCCTTATATCGTTGGTCGCACCGGGATTCGAACCTGCATCTCCTGCTGAGAGGCAAGTAAGAAACCTACGGAGCCCACTACCGTTTACCGTTTGTTCCCAGTATGTCACACCACCTTTTGTTACACTGTTACATACTGGGACTTTTTTTCCCATTATGTCACACAGCTGTTATTACTGTAACTTAATGGGATTTTTAAAACAATAGATTCCTATTATGTCACACCCTTCATGTCACACTGTTACAAAATGGGATTTTTAATTTAAAAATAATTCCCATTTATTAACTGTGTTACCAATTGCTTTACTACAATCAATACCTAAATATTTTTTGGATCATAATCTTAGTTAAACAATTAGTAAAAGCTCGAAGCAGAGTTGCAAAGAAAAGCGCAATAACCAAACGCGAACAGCAATTTTACAACTACCCTCAATGTTCATCCAGTGGTCATCCAAATTTAATAATAATTAAAAAAGGTGGACATCAATACCATCAATATACTATGCCAGACGAAAACACAATAGTGGATTGACAGTGTGGGCCGAAACGCCAAGAATGTAAAGGAATACTGAGGATCAAAGTAAGTACCTTTCTAAGTGTAAAAGTATCTTAATTGCTACATGCATTTTAATTTCAAAATAAACATAATTTTAGTTCAAATTTATAGCAAACAGCTCTAAGCAGAGTTACAAAGGCGCGATAAACAATGTGAACAGCAACTTCAAACACCAATGTTTTTCAATCTATTATGACTTAAATTATTTTCTTTTTACCTGACTGCGGCGAAGCCAAAAAGGAGGGTTATGTTTTTCACCGTCATGTATGTATTTATGTATATGTGTGTATGTATGTTCCTATGATCCCACATACAGCCTAAACGTTTGAACCGATTAAAAAAAAAAAAAAAAAATTAAAAATACCCGAGTAGCATCCAACAGCCGTGACCTATTATTAGATTTTGTCTTACAGTCGAGTTATTTTTCGGTTATTTTTAATTTTGAGATTATTTTTATTGTTAAATTGCTGTCAAGTCTCTGGCTACTTCTATAAAGGGATATCAGCCATGAATTTATGTAGGTATTACAACTGAGCAAAATGTTTACTCTATTATAACGTTTTTAATGTGTTTCCAGTAAGAGGAACCTCACGTATGCCAACCCGATTTTGCCAGAAATGAAATTGAAAGCTTCTCATAACTCATAACCAAGTATTTGTAAGGAAATTATTGTAAATAATATATAATTATATACTTCGTGAAAAAAATATTTTGTCTCATTTACATTTTTTTGACATGCATTTATAATATGGCAGTTTGAAACACTGTGACAAACTGGGAATTATTTTTAAAGTCAATTCCCAGTAAATAACAGTGTGACATAAGAGTGTGACAAACTGGGACTCGAGTTTTTGAAAAATCCCAGCATATTACAGTGTGACATAATGGGAAAAAAAGTCCCAGTATGTAACAGTGTAACAAAAGGTGGTGTGACATACTGGGAACTAACGCCGTTTACTATTTACGTTACACAGGGTGACATTAAATTAGCTGATGATATTTTGGGTAATGAAATAATGGTACCATTGGTAACCATGATTAATCATTATGAACAACTTTCCCCAAGAAACATACTATGTTCACAAACGAAAAAATTTTTCGCCACCCAGTACACTCAGCTGGTTACAAGTTACTATGGGAGACCCAAAAAATTTTTCGTTTCCGACCATATGTTTCTTGGGGTTACTATCATTCCCCAAAATATGGTCAGTTAATTTAATGTCACCTGTACAATAGCCTCGCTATCTATACTTCCCCGCTGTAGGTATCTGCCCCCTTCGTAAACTCAGTGATGATCACTGAATGATGATCCGTAAAAATTAAGAAGCTATTGGTGTCGTTCAATAATCGTGTAACCAAAGGATATCAAAATAAGTCGGTTAATATTTAGTCGACTTATTTTGATATCCGAATAAGGGGGCTGATTCCCACGCCCATGACACAGGCATCCTAGCGTAAGGCGAGCTGGACTAGGATTTAACCGTAAGTAGGTAACCTATGTTCACGACTGTGAGGGAAAAAATCGTGAAGAAACGTTCATATCGCCATAACTTCGGAAACGGGTTTGCTGGCCCCCTACAGCATATTGGCAAACTAAACGTGAACATGAGTTCCTCTGCCACCCCATATAAATAAAGGCGTAACGCTACGTTGTAACAGAATATGACACCCGCGTAAACGGAGATGCTACGGAAGCTTCTTTAGTTCGAGGCCATTATCGCTTGGTGCAGCACCATCGAAAAATTGCAAATACCACGAAATTGCGCTAAGATATATAGGATTTATTCTAATATTAGCGCCACCTACAGTCTATTCGTGATAAGAATGCAGTGAGTCATCACTGTCCGGCGGCCTAGCCACGCCCAGTAACCAATCAAATCGTTTCCAATTATCAAGCCAAGTTCACAGTGACCAGTTGAAGGCAAACTTTCGAACGCGACGGTTGTGTCCTGTCCTGTGAGTGTGTGTTAACAGATTTAAATTTAAAACTCACTGCATTCTTATCACGAATAGACTGTAGAAGTATGTAAACTAAAACCATGGCGTTTAAAGTACAAATCTTACTCCTCACGCCATCTCTTTTTTACGGAAGCTTACTAATTCTAATTTACTTGTATGGGATGAGCACCCTGTGGTTGTATGTTAAAGTTTAATTCTCCCGTTTGCAGGCAACGGTCTAATAGACGAGAACGACTTCATGCAGTGGGTGACGAAGATCCAAGCGCTACAAGGAATGGACGTGGCAACCAGCGGAGGCGACTCGGAGGAGGAGATCACGAGCGATCTGCTGGCAGCTTTCAAGTGAGGACAACACCTATTTACATGATGTTTAGTTAGAGACCTCGTCGATGGACGAGGCCAAAGTGTAAGGGCAGCAGCCATGTTTCGACGCGTCGAAGGTTCCTGTCGACACACTGCAAGTATGCCGTCGGCTACTGTTGACGAAGGCTTCTGACGCGCATGTATTTGTATTTTATCTATTTATTTGCATCAGCGCACACACACACAATATAAAACATAGAAGATACTTAGCGCTAAACAAAATGTTGTGCTGCTCATATGTGAGAGCTCTTCCGTCGCTATGCCGACCTCTGTGACGCAGCGGTTGTGCATCTGCCTACCACATGCGAGAGGTCCCGGGTTCGAATCCAGGCTGGGGACAAAAAAAAACCCAGGTCTTGGATGTTTACATGTTTGTGATGTCGCTGTTTCTGGTTCCCACGACACAGGGTATCCTAGTGTGGGGCCAGAAGCAATGTATGTGCCTTTATCCTGTATGTAAATGTCTTAGGCCGCCGTCAGCGAACCTAGAACTGGCATAGTAAAAATGGCGGTGCCGAGACATACTCAACTAAGGCCGTTCTTGTGAGATCATCAGATATCATCTCATAAGCCCTCACATAGGAAAATTGCACGTAGAGAAAACCAATTTGATCATACCAACGCTTCGCTAAAATGTGTAGAAGTCAAAAATAAAGGTGCTCTGATCAAATCAATACGAGTTTCTTAACGTGTCACCGAAAGAACCGGTGACTCGGTCGAATGAAGACTTGCCACTCAGGATTCTAAGTTAGAATTCTTCCCAAAGTGTAGGATAATGGTACGATGGCTTATTAATATAAGTCAAAAGTCGGCCAACTGGAACCAGAATGATCATTGATCTGATCACAGACAGCTTAAACATTTTTCATTGGTGGTAATTCGTTTTCCAGAGTGTTCGACCGCGACGACAATGGGTACATAACGCGGGACGAACTGCGGACGGCGTTAGAGATGATAGGCGAGCCGGTCACAGACGCACAGCTCACGCAGGTGCTGACTCTTGGAGACATCGATCATGACGGACGCATCGACTATGAAGGTACGAGTTAGAGATGATAGGCGAGCCGGTCACAGACGCACAGCTCACGGGTTGTTACCGTTGGGGGCCAGCCTATTGTTCTCGTAACCGCGAATCTCCATACATTGATTACCAAACGGGGCCAAAAGGTATATTACTATTATTAAAATTCAATCGCGTAATTTTCATACTTCTATTGCCGCTTGGGGCCATAGTGGCTAAGTACAGTCGGCTACCAAACCAAAACGATGATTCTGTAGTACTATTAAATTAATTTTAACAATTGTTTTGACAAGATAGTTATAAAATGAAAGACGAAATTAGCAATGAGACACAAATTTTTATATTTGGATCAAATGTTAATATGTATGTATGGGTAACATTAAGGGTATATTTAAATCACAGCCTCTGATAAGAATATGTACTTATGAAAAGTAACTAGTATTGTATTATGTAAGTGTAAAATAGAATAGTAGAATAGTAGTATTCATTCGAATATGCATTACATTGAGCTTACTTCCTTACACCATCCTAGCTCCATGCGGGTGGTTAAACAATACAACCAGCTATACAAATAGTATTTTGTTACACAAGGGGTGAAAGAGAGCTATTTCGGACGAAGGTCCAATTTGGAGCCCGTGCGAGCGCAGCTCGCAAAGGGCGCTAAGGATCGAGTCTACCCGAGATATTTAGACGCCAGAGCGAGCGAAGCAAGCGAGGGCGAATATAGTTCGAGGGTGAAATAGCTACTTACACCCCGAGGTAAGCATAATACTTTACATCATTTGAGCGAGGTAAGTTAAACGGAAAGACTGATTACAGAACCATGCAGTGCAGGACACTGCAGGACCGCAGAACCATAAACATAGACATAACCCAAAAACTCACAACACTTAGTCGAATTTACGTATATACTTATCAGATTTGAATACATAATCGTCAATTATAATTGTAAGTTTTAGGACTACGGGAAAGTTTAGGGTGTCAAAACACGCATTCTATTTGGATAATTTAAAAAAAAATATTAAAAGTTAAATTCTTTTGGAGAAAAGCAAAAAAGCCACGATTTTTTATTTTATTTTTTATTTATTTTTTTGCTATTTTTATTTTTTATTTTATATAATACATAAAATGTATATACTATTTTTTTTTCTAAAAGTTTAAAAATAAAAAAGTTATGAATTTTTTGAACTCCCGGATATGGTCGGAGTATGGAACGATCGACGGAGTATGGAAAGATCCCGGACAGGATTTGCGCACGTCTAGTTAAAAAACGGCTAAACGCGGTTTCCCAAACAATTTATGAAAAACAAACTGAGTCGTAAGTATCGCCACACTGTCAAGCATAGTAAGTGGTAGTCTGTGGTAGGTTCTTCGTCATGACATGAACCATTTAAACCTATGGGTGTGTAATATGTTTGAAAATGGAACGATTTCTAGTTTTCATTGCCCGGCTTCGGAAACGCGAACTTTCAAGGACTGTTTTAACAGTTGCAAAACCTCTTTTCTGAGCTCGGATGATGTAAATTTTATTTTTATTACCAGCTAGTAATAAAATAAAATAAGTAGATAAATACATTTAAAATGGTGCGGCTAAAAAACTATAATCTCAGTCCGGCCACGGTACCTTATTTTTTCAGACAGTTTTTCCACTTGTGATTTTCTGCATATTAAATTAAAAAGAAAAATATTTGCTGATAATAAACGAAAACTGCGTTGATAGGCTTGTACCGGCTGCGTTTTCGTCTTGCTCGTTCATTTTATTTTACGAAAACTGCACACAAGTACTTTATTCACACACTGCACACTGATAGTCTAAACATGAAGTGATACCTGTTCATTGTCAAGGCTATGCCAACCCTCCAAAGCCTAGTATGAGATATGAAATAACTTTTTGATTGGTTCAGCTAAAAATACAACCCTTCATAATTGGTTAACAAAACAATGACATGAAAGACAAAAGAAAATATCAAAAGACCGCTAAATAATATTTGTAAAATGAAAGGGGTATAGCGGTATAGAGGGTAAGTAACCAAGGTCATCAAGCAGGTAAAGCTACTCACGATGACTAATGAACGACATATTTGAATGTGTGGACAGAAGTTTCAAGAACTCTATTAATACAATCTGTTGCTAACTGTACTTGTTACAATCCTTTATGGCCAAGTGCGAGTTGTTTTTCATTTAAATAATATTAGTCGAAAAAGGCTTTGGCCCCTAGCGGTAATACTCTTTGGCCCCTAGCGGCAACAACCCCAGCTCACGCAGGTGCTGACTCTTGGAGACATCGATCATGACGGACGCATCGACTATGAAGGTAGGTACGAGTTGTCCCAGTTTAGAAATTGTGCTGCTTGACGGATCAAATCCACTTCGATCAGAGCTTCGAGGGATCGAATCCACGCTACGAACGTAGCCCCAGCAACAATGAACTTTCCAAGCAATGGTAAGCGAACTTAGGGGGTTTCCAGACTGTGGAGCCCACACTTACATATGTGGAGGTCGTGTGGATGCATTGTGTAAGTCCACTGTGTGGATCGAAACATCCACTTTCACATCCAACAAGGTAACCCGGCTGTAAACTAACCTAACACATTTACCCCCGTTTCTGAAAGAGTGGTCAAATGGAACAAGCGATTAATCGATGATTAATTCAAAATAGCGGTAGGTTTGTGATTGGCTGAAATCAGTTTAACACGAGCTACTTGTCAACGCTAATAAATTTTCGTTTCGGAAACCGGGCGTTTAGAAAGATTCCCTAACAGACAGAGATAGAGTACCTATCAGTAGGCCTAGACAAAGTTAATAACGCTACGAAAACGAAACGAAACGAAAACTCAAAATGTATGCGATTTGACATTTGGTGACGTGACCAAACGTCGAATCGCATATATTCTTAGCGTTTCGTGCGAACGATAATAGAGTTTTGCATCTTGTCTACGGGGGCTGATGAGTCTGATTGTGTAAGACAAGTGTGCCGCTGCTGGTTGTGTTACTGAATTCCGGATCTCGAATCAGTTACTGAATTTAGATGGCAATTCCGGACGTCTGATGCCAGCCTCGTGTATATGTATCTAGAGCATTTCAAGCAAATAAAAGCAATGAAGAGAAATCTTGTTTTATTTCCAGAGTTCGTGAAGATGCTGCTGTAAACGAGTACATCCATCACACAAGGAGACCTCACTAGATATAATGTTAGAATATTGTGAAGACGTTTGTCCATCTACAGAGAGATTATATTTATACCGCAAATCATATCTTATTTATAATGATAGTTACAGCGGAAAAATTATTGTTAACCATTTTAAATTAAGACTCTCTTTGGTCGAAAATCTGCGGTTGGGTCCAGTAAGAACAGCATTTAACGAACAACATGCCTCTATAGATTGGCTTGCATGGGTTTTCAATCCTAGGGGATTGATAAGCCAGGAGCAGGACCCTACATTATATTTGCTTTATCTTTCGGCCTGAGGGTGAGTACTCTCAATATGCCTTCGTGAGGTATGTAATACTATCATGAAGCATAACATTGATTGAGAAAACAATCCACAATCATAGTCGGGTAATCTTCAGATTTTGTAAGTAAGCAGTAGATGCTAACTAACAGATAGATGTATCTTCCAGCGTTTCTAAGTCAATATTTTACGTAAAGGAAATAGAGTAAGGAAATAGAAGTTATTGCTACCAAAGAAAGATTAATAGTTTAAAAGCTGAAATGTAGGCAGATTATACTGTAGTTTATATTATAACCAATTTGGATGCATTGTTAATTGGTTACTAATTAAATTAGTTTTCAATAATAACAATTGGAGTTTCTATTATATTTTGCATAATAAATTAAAAACGTAGGTACTTATCATAGGTAAGTACCTACTAATAAATATAAATTATGATTTGCACAAAATCTTGTAATTTATGGTTGTGAAAGAATTTTTTTATACTTAACAGAAAAGTTACGAACGTATGTTTACAACAAAATATGGGATTAAAGAATGTTATTAAAATACCTACAGAACCCGGCGTTTGATTTGGCACGTGTCGTCGTCGGGACGGGACCCCCCGATGTGCGACGAGTAGGTATAGATGTGCCGAGCCGGCAATATTGCCAATTTTACTATCTATACGAGTATTGATACTCGGCCGGGGCGTTTGACTTGGCGAGAGAGAGAGAGAGCGATACGAGACCCGAGACGTGCCAAATCAAACGCCAGTGCCTGTAGACAATGTTAAACGCTAAGGATAGCTAAACGAAACGATAACTTTGAGTATGCGATTTGACATTTGGAATCGCTACGTAACGTCACCTTAGCGGAGCCAAATGTCAAAACGCATACATAAAAAGTTATCGTTTTGTTTCGCTAGCGTTAGCGTTTAACTTTGTCTAGGAGGGCAGGTAGGTACTGTACATATTATGCCCTATTATGTAGAGGTAGAGCTGTTACTATAAACAAAGATTTTTTGTTAAAACATTTTACTTTAATATTAAAAGAAGCGATAGCAAATATGAACCCAAAAATATTTAGGTACATAGAACATTGTTATATCTTGTAATTTCATATTTGCGATTGTTTCTATTACTGTCCTTTAGGAAAGGCATGATAATTATGTATTTATGGAATGCAAGTGATCAATAAATAATAATTTTGTTATCCGTTTATTTTATTTATATATTTAAGTTAAGTAATCGTATTTAGATTACAATGCAAGCAATTTCCCTCATATTCAATCATGACCATCGATGAACTTATCCATAAAAGTGACTGGCCTTGGTTCCACTGTGGGTTTCCAGTAGTTCATCAGCCGGCCTTTCTGCATCCACGTCTCAGATATTTCCTTCATCTCCATGTAGCCCTGTTTACAAAATTAGGTGAGGTTTTCGTTGAGAAAATACCTTTCCTGCGGTGCTACCATGACATGAGGCACGCCACTCACCTCAGTCTGCGGCAGGGGCAGCAATACTCTCGAGAGACGATCAAGCGAAAATGACATTTAGCGTTGAAATTTGAATTGGATTTTGAGTGGCGGAAGTAGCGATTCCTTCCTTGCACAGGCGTGTGTAGAGCAGTCCGACATTACTCGCACCGCCCCCCTTCCTAGATCGGCACAGGAGCAAGCAAGTGAGCAGCGGCTATTTGGTCTGTACGTATACCCTATCCAACATAGGATGATCTCTGACAGCTGTCAGTGTCAAAACACGCCTATGAAGTATCGTATTTTTCGACGGTAAAATGTATAGAGACAATTAACATACTTTATTGGCAAATAGTGACTTGCTACACTTATCGTAAGACAAGTTATCGATCTTGACTCGAAACATATAATATAATATTGATGATATTGTGTAAATAAAATAGATTGCAAACAATAAGGTAAATGAAATAGAAATACTACGATCGTACATACAACTAATTGTACGATTCGACCAATCTACCCAGGAACTGATTATAAATCTACAAGACGGCTCCAGCGAGTCCGAATCAGACTTTGATGATGGTGATTTGGGCTGTGAATCGATTTAACAAGAATAAAAACATGTTACATCATCCTTTTGTTTGATTTGCTTGAAACATTCAGAAACTTTAGTGAGAATATCGATAATTTGTATCGACATTATCCCCATGCCTAGTAAAGTCACAGTGACAAGCTGTCAGAGATCATCCTATGTTGGATAGGGTATAGTCACTATCAGATAACGGGTTACCCAACCCCAATACTGTTTGCCAATCGGTACTACCACAGATACTATAAATAATACTAATACAGATAGACCACCTAGAACAAAATATGACACCACCGGCGTAAACTAAGATGCTACGGAAGCTTCTTTAGTTCGAGGCCATTATCGCTAGGTGCAGCACCATCGAAAAATTGCAAATACCACGAGATGGCGCTAAGACATAGGACAAATCACGGAACAGAAAAAACAGTTTTTTCTATTTCGTAGTACAAATCTTACTCCTCACGCCATCTCTTTTTCACGCAGTGTTACTAATTCTAATTTGTAAGGGATGAGAGCACGCTGTGGTACTACTTACGAGGAAACCAAATAAATAGTGAGATAGATTTCTCTCTTTTACGCTTATAAGTTTGTTTTGAGAGCGACAAGATAAAAGAGAAATGATCACAAACCTTGATCACCAACAAATCTATAACTCTAGGATCAGTGATCCCTGCGTTTTTGTAGTAAAACTCCCGCAATTTGTCGCGGCACTGTTTCTCGTTTTTGGGAATATCAAACTTTTGAACTACAACAAAAAATAAAACTTAGGTATTATATGGTCTAATTACCAGTTATCTCTAAATCTCTAGCAGACACATGAATACAATACAACGAGACGAGCTCTTTCTTTAGAGGCCCCTCTACACAATGGCACATGATGGAAAGCAGTATGAGACAGACAGGTGTCGCAAAATGAGAAACTACTTTGTTAGGGACATCATTCTGAGCAACTTTCATTAAGAAAGTGATTTGATCAGAGGTATCAGTGCAACTTTATTTTTCACCTCCCAGTAACTTGGGGGGTTCTTCAAAGTACCACCACAGGTACCGCGCTAGTACAAAATACAAGCCTTGGCTAATACTAAAGTGATCACGCAGGGGGGTTCCCTAAGTCACATCGAAAGCCGCTACAGCGAATGTCGGGATCGAACACGCCACCTCGATGGTACCACCTCGGGGGGAGGGGGTCAAAACAGCAAAAACGGTCACGTAGTTTGAGTATGTTCCCTAAGATGCCCCATTGCTCTTTATTAATCTGTGCCCATTGCTAAGCTTCAGCCAGATACTTACCGATATAAGGTATAAGCCTATAAAATGTCCTGTAAAGACCCAAAGCTCTTCCTCTGGCCTCACGGACATCTAAAGACATCAATGGCCTCACTTTCTTAACGGCGGCTTTGGCAGAAGCCATCGTAACAGGGTGAAATAAAAGTTTAAAGGGTCAAGTTCAAATATATCAAGTACAGAATGGTCATTATGACCAGGATACAAAACATAATAATTATGCTTCAGAAGCCAATCAATAAAATAATCCCTTTGTCGAACTGAATACCAAAGAGTATATAAACTAACTACTGAATACTGAAATCACACCATAGATTAGAATGTATACAGGGTTACCGGTAAATCGACCTACATACGTTGGGAGATGGAACAAAACGAACCATTTGTTACCATGAAATACCCTACCCAAAAAGTTGACGTTTTCGAGTTAGGGGACTTTTAGGTTTTTGAAGAAAACAGTTACTTTTAAACAAGTTAAGTACCAGTGGCCCTTTTCTAGGTGGTTCTGTACAGTTTTTTTTTGTTGGTATTAGGTAGATGAAGAGTTTACTTATTTTAAAACAAAAACAGAAACAACTACAACAAAAAAACGCAAGATACAGGCTTATGAATCAAAATAACATATCACATTGTTTGAGTTTACAGCAGTATCACCAAAAAAAGTAATTGTTTGTGCAAATACTAAAAAAAAACAGTTTTCTAGCTATTCAAAAAGGTATAATAGTTAAACAAAATGTTTGTTATTCGTTGTGAAATTAGGCCACAAAGACGGTCGCGCAGCGGATTCTAAGATGAGCGGTGCATAATACAAAGGGTTAAGATGTTTTATGTGACGAAGCACTTAAGTATTGTTATTGTTATCTCTTTTTAATTTATATAAATGACATCGCTAATCTTTTTGGAAATAAAACTGAAGTTGTTTGCTACGCTGATGACACAGCGCTAATTTTCAATGGAGTGACATGGCAGGAAACCTTTGAAAAAGTAGAAGACAGTATGTGCACTATTGCGAACTGGCTGGACCACAATCTTTTAACACTTAACGCGAAAAAGACAAAGTACCTATGTTTCTCAAAGACAAATGCGTCTGCCCCGGCTTCGACCTCTCCAATAAAGATTCATAAGTGTGACGTGCAACTGAATGTATTATTACCTAACTGTCAATGTGAAACTATAGAGAATACCCGCTACATTCGATATTTGGGTGTGCTGATAGATGATCACCTATCGTTTAAGCCATATCTAAATCAACTGGTAACTAGGGTTAGGAAGCTCATTTACATTATGAAGCCCCTATGAGGCATAGCCACAGAGGCTGTACTAAAAATGGTGTATTTAGGGCTTGGTGAGAGTATCCTATCTTACTGTATACCTGTGTGGGGCGGTGCACGCAAGACGCATATGTTAAGTATTGAAAGGGCTCAAAGATCACTCCTGAAGGTCATGTACAGGAAACCTTTTCGGTACCCTACAACTAGTCTTTACGAGGAATGCCAATTTTTGACCGTGCGCCAATTATATATATTTAAATCTACATTAAAAATGCATACCCATATTCTGAAGACTCCTGCTTTACAAGAATTACTAAACAAAAGAATATTTCGGATACCTGTTCCCCTCGTCAAGACATCTTTCTCCCAAGGTCTAGCTAGATTTCTCCATCCCTTCCTGTATAATAGGATATCGCAAAACTGTGAAATTAAATTTAAGTCTTACTATCATGTTAAGAGTTGGCTGTCCTCATTATCTTACTGCGATACAGAAAAGCTGCTTGAAATAATCTTATAATTTTATTAGTCAACTTCTATATTGTAATGTATAGTTATATTTATTTGTTTATTTATTTATTTATTTTATTTGTACTTATATGTATTTTTATATATTTAATTTTGTCATTGATGATTGATTATTTTGTTTTCTTTTATAACACATTTACCTAAACATCTTCGATTTAATTACGCCTAATCCATGAATAAGGTCGTCTTGCGCCAAATTACTAATTGCGATTGGCGTCTTGATTCTATTTAGCAGCAGTCGTCAAAATGTATGAAACACTAAGTTTGACACTTGGTTGTGATTGACGCGCTGATTGCAATTGTTATTTTTGGTGCAAGTGACACTAAATTTCAATGTGTGTCAGTCTCTCCTCTGTATGATCCCTACGATACAGGCTTGCCTAGTGTGGGGATCACAAGTACTGCTTTTGTTTAATTTTAAGTTTGCACATAAGTCTTCACATAATATTTAAGTTATATGAATTGTTTTTCTTTTCTTTTGTGAAATAAATAAATATTTGAAAATTTGAAAATATTTGTTATTGCATGGCATTGGCATGACATAACCTGGACATCAATTCTGTATGCGAATCACATGGAAATAGCTATAGCAAGGGCGCAACATGCCGGTTTGGGCTTGTCGACGACGAACGGCGCTAAGACGCGCCGGACCAGCTACAAACAAACTGGTATTTTGCGCCCTCGCCATAGCTATTGCCATGCGATTCACGCACAGAATCGAGGTATTGATGCCTAATACAATGTCTTATTCTTGTTCACATTTCACCCCCCTTTACCGATCACACTGAAAGCAGACATGTGGTTTCAAAATGATCGCTGCCCAGGTAGACGATTCTCGTCTCGTCGAATTCGACAAATGGGAGGTCCTTCGCATTCAAAGATGCGAAGGACCTCCCATTTGTCGAATGAAATAGAAACCGGAGGCCGATTCTCACCATTAGAATTGAATGCGTTTTCGTTAAATGGAAGGTCCTCAGCCATTTATCGATTACGCATTCAATTTAAAAACGTAGGGTGTTTGTGTTGGGTTGGGTGTGTGTTTCATAGTAACAATGGTTCGTTTTGATCTGAGCTAGCATCTTCCAACGTATGTAGGTCCACTTACCAGTTACCCTGTATAAATCACACTGAAGTTTGATTTGACATTCGAAATATAAAAATAAACTCTTGTCTGTGTAGATAATCCTTGATTTACTATAATCCCCTTATACATACAAAAGCGATATGACTAAAGTTTAAGCGCAATCAGCCACCAAGAATGTTTTTAATAATAATTTAACCGACCCGAAGAAGTGGATTTAGACCGGCACAGATTTGTTTGCTTTAACAAATTAGTGGCACAGGCTAAGAATGATGTTGTAGGTAGCCCATTTATGTCTCCACCGAGGGGCACAGGCCTTTACCTGTATACCTACGAGTAAGACTGATTGAGCCATACTCCAACACGCTGGCTCTTTCGATGGTGCGGGGGGGCGACGCTCGCCCCAGAGGGGGGGGGGAGTAGATAATATTAAACTGTCCTCTGTGTATAAACTACATATCCTGATAGATAAAAGTTACCCTTTATTTTTGACATTTTTTTAAGATATTTTCTTGACCTAGTTGTGTCTTGGCGAGACAATACTGTCTCTAGCAACTTGCAACAGTGTCTGTAGTGTGCGGAGTCTCTAAGGCGCGATGACGTTCGATCGGTGTAAGATCGTAGTTATTAACTAAATATTACGCGAATAAAGCCCCTGTTTATACTTGTCCAACTTAAAAGAATAGAGTTCCTTTCTAAGTCTACGTCGTCGTCCAACGATCTTTTGGCGTGTGAGTGACGTTTACAAGGGGGCGTCACTTCTACGCAACCTAATGCAATGATCCTGTAAAAAATCGTCAGTTTCACCTGTCACAGTACGCCAAAAGTTCGTTGGACAGCTGTACCGCTGTACTCCTTGATATATGTATTACATGCTTGCTTAGTTTTGTCTATACAGTGTAGCCAAAATGTAAGATGTAATAAAAGAAAACTTTGGGTTCAAAGGGACTATTTATAAATTAAAAATATTGATTTTTCTGCCTAAATAATACATTATGTACATAATAGTTTGATCAGCTTATTCATTACTTGAGAAGAACTTGTTCAGGAAATCTTTGGGTTTGGGCTCCTCTGTCGGCTTGAAGTAAGCCATGATGTGGCCCTTCTGTTTCCATAACTTTACACATTCCTGCAACTCCATTTGTCCCTAAAAAAAGGGTTGATGAATAAATAAACCATTGTAACAAGCAGAACAGAAAGACTTATCTTATCCTCAAAATGTACTACCAGCAGTTCCCAAAATAGTGAACCTAGAGTGACAGTGAGGATTTTTGAACTGTAGGTCTGAATTTACATTGGGACTACTTAACTGTCTACATACTAAACATTAATAATTAAATAATGCAGAAAGTTACAACTATGCCTGGATGTTAAATTGTGGAGCAAATTATATTATAATCTTACCTTGATGACAAGCATATCTACAACACGGATATCAGTAACATCTTTGTTCCTCAAGAATGTTTCCTTCAGTTTGTCCCGACACTGTTGTTCAGATTTTGGAATATCAAACTCCTTTACTGTAAGATGAAAGTTTAGCATCTATGAATGTAACATCTATGAATACAATATCCTAAAAGTACATTCAGAATTTGACTCATAGTTAAGTTTTACTTAATGGAAAACGGTTGGTTTTACAGACTACAAAGGTAAAAAAAATGCCAAGGCTTCTGTAGAACAAACTTATCATTTTGACAGTTCCTAAAAAGTATCTATCTAGGGTATGTTCGACAACGGGCAATAATCACCCAGTGATGCGAAAATTACCCCAGAGTGTTTGGTAACAACCCGAGTGAAACCGAGGGTACTTAACCAAACTGTCAAACAGTGTTTTTAAACGGCTCAGGTAGAGTAATTTCGCACCGACTGTGATTTCTCACCCTGCTTCATTGATGATAGTTTGACAGCTATTAGTTAAAAAATACCTAATAGCTGTCAAACTATGCTTGGCGGGTTTATTTAAATTATGGTGTCATTTTTCAGCAAAAACTGGTACTTAGATATAGACGAAGTCATTAAATGGAAAATTCGTGCAATCTTTCCGAACAACAAAGAAGTTCTGTTTTGTTTTTATAGATTAGGTCAATTTGGTTTGACATTGACAGCTTATCGCATTCAGAAACGGGAATTCTCACGCTAGAGTTGGAGAACTGCATTTCATGTCTCTTTCTGTCATTATGTCCATCTCTTTTTTTTCTCCGAGTGTATTTATTTTCCCCCTAGTTCTCGAATGTACCCCTATTTTGACTACAACATTGATGAAGTTACAGTCTTCACAAAATAAAAATCATTAGCATGTCACAATTTGGTTTATTTAGATCCCTACAAATGTAGCCAAAAGTATTTTTTTTAAGATCTTGTTTGTATTTATTTAAGACCTTGGTCAAGTTTATAGACAACCCCATTTTAGAATTTATGAAAGCCTATTTTAACTTTTTTATCCGCCAATAATTTGTCGCCTTAGAAGAAATTCAATTGCCACAAAAGAAAATCACTGCCAGATAAAATTTAAATAAAACCTCAAAACTCATTAAAAAGCCGCCGCTTTCTAGTTAAGATGCTACCTCAAATTAGTCGCCAAAGTAGTTTATTTACGATCCATTTTCAGTTTTTTTAAGATCCGGAATGGTATCAATTTGTCGCCGCGTTAAATACATTGCCAAAAAATATCTTCACAAAATAAAAGGCCTGTTTTGACAGTTCACGCCCATGAAGTTTTAACCCCTAATGCTTAAGTAATAAAAGTGGTTTTTAGGTGGAACTTGTACGCTTTGCTTGTACGCAACAGTTGGCTTTTATTACCTACGCATTAGGGGTTAAAACTTCACGGGCGTGAACTGTCAAAACAGGCCTTTTATTTTGTGAAGATATTTTTTGGCAATGTATTTAACGCGGCGACAAATTGATACCATTCCGGATCTTAAAAAAACTGAAAATGGATCGTAAATAAACTACTTTGGCGACTAATTTGAGGTAGCATCATAACTAGAAAGCGGCGGCTTTTTAATGAGTTTTGAGGTTTTATTTAAATTTTATCTGGCAGTGATTTTCTTTTGTGGCAATTGAATTTCTTCTAAGGCGACAAATTATTGGCGGATAAAAAAGTTAAAATAGGCTTTCATAAATTCTAAAATGGGGTTGTCTATAAACTTGACCAAGGTCTTAAATAAATACAAACAAGATCTTAAAAAAAATACTTTTGGCTACATTTGTAGGGATCTAAATAAACCAAATTGTGACATGCTAAAAAACTATTCTTGGTCTATTTAATTTTTTCTTTTTATTATTAACCTTCCCTCTTTTAAATGAACTTTAAATGAACCTACCTAAATAAACATAAGTATTGTTGGTAAATCTAGGTAGGTACTCAAAGTATTTATTCTAGTGCTGTATTTCAACTTTAAAGTTTTAAACTACTTTTCCCCCGCGGAAATGCCTAATTGCTGAGATATGATTTTTTAAAGTTTTGAGTTTTGAAGTTTTTTCGCTCCGGCTCCCGGTTCTGCTTATAAGTGTGTACCTAACAAACCTATCTTTAGTTTTCAAACAGGAAGTAACCTATAATTGATCCAATCGGATTCAAAATGGCCGCCCAACCAACAAAAACTCGGTCGGAAACGCGCTCAACCCCCCGCAAAAATATTCATATTATATTGACGTTGACTAAGTAATATGTATGATTTTATGGTCAATAAAAATTTTGAACTGAACTGAACTGCTCCGCAGCCCCCGCACTGCTCAGACACACGAACGCATTTGCCGCCTTTTTCAAGACTTTCCGAATCTGCAAACAATATTCTAATATCCAAATACATTATTATAATACCCATTTTCAGTTTTAAAGCTACCTAACAATCGCTGCCAAAAGTTTATTTTTATAATGAAAGCCAGTAGTTGCCAGTGAAGAATGTTTGATATCCCCTCGGGAAAATTAGTCGCCACATTAGGTTTTATAATACCTTAACCAGTTTTACACTGATCCCGCTTGATATATTTGACACCTTACAGTAGCAGCCGTTTTTTAGTTTTTTTGATCCTAGCCTTTTGTTGCTTGTATAGTTTAATAGTTGCTAAGATATTTAATCACTGCAAAGTTAGTTTTTTTGTGACTTAATAGAAAGTCGCCTACAAAGGATTTCAGTTGCCGTGTTAAATATTTGCCTTAGATAAATGCATTGAGATTAATAAGTGTTTAATATCTCCTCCCTCACAAAGAATGAATAAATGAATAAAGATGGGGTGAAATATAAAGGGCATATGATTAATGATGAAGAAGACAATCAAAGCAAATAACAGCAAAGCTATTGATGACATAACAATACTAACCTATGTACGGGATTTGCCGATACCAAGCTTTGTACAGGTTAAGGACTCTGCTCTTAGCTTCACCTTTGGTCAGCGAAAGCACGGGCTTTACAGTCTTTTGACCGACTTGAATAGCTTGCCGTGCAGACATTTTACTGGGTTATTTTGATTTTCCCTCAACTACAATCTACAACACAGAAATAATCTTCAACAACCCAAATCGCACACAGCCCTGAGCCCAGCTCATACATAGCTACGCCGTCCGTCCGTACTAGCGCTGACAGATGACAGATGTCAATGTCACCCACAGATACTCCCCTTACGCCCACAGAACAATATAGGGTACGTTCGACAACGGGTAATAATCACAGTGAAGCGAAAATTACCCCAGCCACTAACCACCGATGGCTGGCTTTAGAGGCTAATCAATGGATAGTATCCCATCCTTGTTCTTTCGGCTACATTTTGGTGCAAGTTAGAAAGGGATAGTCCTATGTTTCGTTCGTCCTTTCGATCAAAATATGCCTACTACAAACCGCGGTCATGTTTGATGACGTGACAGACAGGCCCTTTTTTACGCGGTCATATTTGATTACGTGACAGTCCAGGGGTTATTACTGGCTGTGCAGATGTTGCTTGCACTTTTTAATTTTATTCATTCAATCGTTTATTTGCTATTTCACAGCTTAGGAAAATAAATAATACAATCAAATACTTTACACTAATCAAAATGAAAACGAGCCTTTACCTATCAGTTGCTGTCGTCCCTCAGGTCTGTCCAGACACTGCTCGCACTTTATACTAATCAAAATGAAAACGGGTCTTTTACTGTGTTGTTTCTCTTTTTCTCCTGTTATTTTCGTATTTTGCTGTCGGTAGGTACATACATACAACATGTTATTGTGATTTCTCTGTTCTACGGTTATCTTCGAACACAGCCAATTTACGTCGTAGTTCGTACGGTATTTTACGTTATACGGTACGGTGGATTTTACGAGATGAAGTTCAAGTTTCATGCTGTAATTTTCTCATTAGAATAATAAATAGATAGTAATTCGGTCGTCTTCCCTGCAATTCAAGCACCACAATACATAAGTACCTCGAGAAGTACTCTTCTTAGATAAGACCAGCTAGTTGGTATTTACGGTCACGTAGTAACTGATGTGGCCCAATCGTGGCGGTGCTGACTATTGATAGTTTATCGGCAAATTTATGCTTTATGTGTTGTTAAAGGTTTCTGTGGTCACATATTAATAAAATGGCATATCAAACGCTCCTTCAGGAGTACATGCTAATGCCTCCGGTTACAAGGGCATACACAACTGCATGTGTAATCACAACCCTTGCTGTGGTGAGTAAATGCTTCATTCTATAGCAATATTTACTCTTATAAATTACTCTTTCCTATTTTAGGAGCTCTCCGGCTGAGACAGACAGACTTTGTGAGAGAGAGACACACACAGCAAACACTGGCCAAGTTACATTCCGGGAGTTATACCGAAGAATTTACAAGTTACTGCTCAACCAATAGTGCGCCAATTGCGCCAAAATTTTCATATTACAAATGTATTTTTTTCTTTTTCCAGCAACTGGACCTAGTCTCACCGTTTCAACTTTACTTCAACCCAATACTAATAATAAAGAAATACCAGCTATGGAGACTGATATCAACATTCCTCTTCTTTGGGAATTTAGGGTTTAATTTCTTCTTCAATATAATATTTACATATAGATATTGTCGGATGCTGGAGGAGGGCTCGTTCAGAAGCCGTACTGCAGACTTTGTGGTGATGTTCATTTTTGGGGCAGTGCTGATGATTGTATCCTTTTCAAATAAGAACATGAATTTCTGATTGGTATATTTGGTAAAGAGTCATGGCCCTCTATGGGGACATTACATAACATATGAAAAATATTTATTTTTTGAAAAAAATGAAAAAACAAAACATAATGTGACGCTTTACGCCTTTTCCCATATGGTTTGACAGAAGCACAAGAGTGCCTACTTTTAGCCAGTGATTCAATACTGGGGGGGGGAATAAAGAGAAACATTTTGTAGTTAAAAACCTTACACATTTAGGTTTTCATTTCAACTACCAAATCAGTCATCTATCTACCTATCAATATACTTATTTTCTTATTACATACAGAAACAAACACTTCCCCTTCCCCTTCACTCTCAGAAGCACACTGATCGAACAATGGTGAACTATTGTTATATTGGTGAACTATTGTTATATAGGTGAACTATTGTTATAATTGGTGAACTATTGTTATATTGGTGAACTATTGTTATATATCTTTAATGATTTGTTGGGGAACCAGTGAATTGTTTTTTTTTGTAACTATTAGATGCTATAAAAGCATAATACAAAATTAAGTTGTGAATATGTCTCCTGAACTAAATTTAACAGATATTTGCATTTTTTGTGAATCTTCTATTTTTAGGTCAAGCATTCACTATCATGATTGTTTATGTGTGGTCACGCCGTAATGTGCTAGTCAGAATGAACTTCTTTGGCCTGGTGAACTTCCAGGTAAGATCATTTGTAACTTGGGCTACAGGATACATACTTTGGGCTCAATGTTTACGACATTCAATAGTTGAGGTTGAAGTTGATAAAAAACTAGTCATTCATTTATAACAATATGGTGTCAAATAAGATAAATTGCTTATAAAAATTAAAAAGTTACACAAAACTTAAATGACCTGGGCCGTGATTCTGTACGCAATTGTATGACAGTGGCTATAGCGAGCGCTCAAAACTCCGGGTTTGGCTTGCCGAGTCGTATCGCGCTGTCTACAAACAAACCAGTCTTTCGCGCTCTCCCTATAGCTATTGACATGCTATTCGCTTGCATAAGCCGGCCCCTGATGTCCGATTTGTGAATGCCTCCAGGCGCCATATCTTCCGTGGGTGCTGCTGGGCTTCTCCGTGCTCCTCGGGAACGCTATCTCCGTGGACCTGGTGGGGATGGCCATCGGCCACATGTACTTCTTCCTGGAAGACGTGCTGCCGCCCAAGCAGGGCGGACAGCGGATCTTGAAGACGCCCAAGTTTCTGTGAGTCTGCTGTGTGTGGGGATTGTCTGCTATTAGCTAAATGTCTGGATTTACTATTAACTTCTAGTGATTGCAAGTCTGTGGAAGTGATTGTGTTTGCACCCAAATCCTCCTCATAATGTGTTAAGCAGTATTAGACCTCAATCAGTTGAAAAGCTAACGGCGCTATCAATTTATGCGTTTCTTGACGGCCCGCTGCGGCGCGTTAGACGCGCGACGGTACCGCGAACGCTCGACAACAGGACCGTTGCCGCACCGCGCGCGCAGTTTATCCAATAGGACACCAGTTGCTCCAATAGGACACCTGTCGCGCAACCAGTTGCTCCAATAGGACACCAGTCGCGCAACCAGTTCCTCCAAGAGGACACCAGTCGCGCAACCAGTTGCTCCAATAGGACACCAGTGCACAACCAGTTACTCCAATAGGACACCAGTAGCTCTAATAGGACACCAGAGTCGCGCAACCAGTTCCTCCAATAGGACACCAGTAGCTCTAATAGGACACCAGAGTCGCGCAACCAGTTCCTCTAATAGGACACCAGAGTCGCGCAACCAGTTCCTCCAATAGGACACCAGTCGCGCAACCAGTTGGTCCAATAGGACACCAGTAGCGCACCCAGTTGCTCCAATAGGACACCAGTCGCGCAACCAGTTGCTACAATAGGACACCAGACGCGCAACCAGTTGCTCCAATAGGATATCAGACGCGCAACCAGTTGCTCCAATAGGACACGCAACCAGTGTCCCGCCACCAAGGGTGAGGGGTGGCAGAGGCACCACAGTGCCCACTTTCAGCCAGTGATTCAATACTCCAGTTTGCGTGACAGGGGGCTAGCTCATCGCCGCAGCTATGGAGTAATGGAGGTTTCCTCACGACGCACACACGGCAAAGTCACTACTTTAGGAGGCCAAAAATAATTGATATGAAAAAAGTTTTCGTTTGTACTTTGTAGGGTTCCTGACCAAAACGTTATCAATAATAATCATAAATAAGAATGAATGGGCACTCGGTTAGCCTGTGCCTATTACCCACAGCACTTTTATTATGTTGTTTGTGCCCGTTGTTCGGTGTGTCGTATTATTTATTTATATGAACTACTACGCTTTTTTTTAATTGTGTTTCAACTAATGAAAACATGTGAGTACCTGTACCTAGTTACCTACACAAACCTACCTACCTAAAAAGGGAAAGTGATAGGAGTAAAAAACTAAATAGAAATAAAAAATATGAATTTAAGAAAGGAATAAAAGTAAGTATATTTCACTAGGTATACATAAAACAATAATAATTATATGAAATTAAGAATCAGGATGCTTCATCATCATCTTCATGTTCATGGTCATCATCTTCGTCTTCATCATTTCTATTAATGACGTTTTCTATTGAAGGATTTTCCAGCATTTTATAAAACCTTCTTACCAAATGGTTTCCTGCTTTTATTATGACTCCTCCTCTTCGACGCAATTATAGGATCGGAATTCATAAGCATCCAGTGCGCTATGTTGGTATTGGTGTGGATCCTGGAGGTCAATGCCAGGTTGACCATTTGTGCAGCTGTCCTTTTCCCACTCTTTGTTAGGCTAGCTAGCTTGAGCAGCAGCACACAATACCTCTGGACTTGTTTTGGCAACAATTGGTTGAACTCGTCTTCTTTTTGTTCGTTCAGAGCCCTCTTCGAAAGATTTTGATGGTCTACCTTTAACACTTTGTAATTTTGACAAGTTGCTCACAGGTTTCACTGTTGGCAACACCAAGTCGTTTTTTAACCATGCTGAATTGTACTTGGTGAATCTCTCCATCTTCCAGTTCGAGTTCTTCCACTTTTTCAACAGTTTCGAAACAAACACTTTGAGAACACATTTTATTTGTAAAGCACTGTCTTTCGATTGTTTATAAACACTATGATTGTCCAATAGATCTAGTTAATCGTTCCACACACTTGGACGATGATAATTTATAAAAGTTTTCTTTTTGTAGCACTAAGATCAGATCCATTTTCCTAACATGTAATTTCGAGTGACTTGGATCACTCCGACTACCTGTAAATAAAAGAGGATAGTGTCACAATGAGTTGGTTTGAGTTCTCATTTACAATAATAACGGCCAACTAACGACACAATGCAAATATAAAAGACAGAAAGCGGTACCTAGCGGAACTTTTTTTGTAAGTCTAAGTAAACATCAATTTTAAAGATAAATTTATCTAGAACCGCAATACAATATTTTAATACATACGATTACATTATTTTTAATTTTACTGTATTAATCAAATGTACATACCTGTAGATTCCATATTCTTGACCACTGTTTATAGTTAGACACGAGACGAACGAAAAAATGCGTGATGTTACTTGACGGTTTAGAATGCAACTAGCCGTACAATCACTTCGCTTACCTGCCGGTCCCTCGCACTCCTTTGTTGTGAACATAACAAAGGTGACTTATGCGGTTTGTGATGGAACGACTATCTGACTCAAAAAATACAACCAAATTTAGACCCTGTCTTTATGTTGATAAATAGCTTTTTGGCCTCCTAAAGTAGTGATTTTGCCGTGTGTGCGACGTTTTCCATCACCGTTAGAGTGTCCGTATGATAAATGACATATCTCATTGGTACATGGTCAGCACCGGGATTCGAACCGTACAACTGTATACATTTTGTTGGTGGAGCGACACCGGTTGAGCCAACTATGGCCACCATGGTGTCCTAATAAAATAGGGCCCTTATTGATGCACTACGTTATTTCCGGAACTGTCAAAGTTAAATCAAGGCCTTCTAACAATATTAAATTATAATCTCAGCTTAGTTCACCTCTTCTGTACATCGTTATTTTCTACTGTGCAGTTCTCAACACGTGGCATTGGCGGGACTATTGTGGCAACACACGATAGGAGCCACAAAACAAAAACATAAGTAACTAATCTTGTCACTCTAACAATGTTCTTGCTCGTTCCAGTCAGAAGCTGTTCGACGCGGTGCCCGACGAGCCAGATTACGTGCCGCTCCCAGACATGGCGGATGTGCGGCCCGGCGGGTTCGACTGGCGACGCGGCGGCGGCGGCGGCCAAGACGAAGCGAGATAGGCGAGGCGAGACCACCCAGCGCCGGATAGCGAGAGCGCTAAATACGACAGCTAATATCCATTGTACGGTCTTACTGTAGCGATTGCTTGAATGATAGTGGACTTGCAGCCAGCCCCCCTAGACAAAGTTAAACGCTAACGCTAGCGAAACGAAACGATAACTTTTATGCATGCGATTTGACATTTGGCTTCGCTAAGGTGACGTCACGTAGCGATTCCAAATGTCAAATCGCATACATAAAATGTTATTGTTTCGTTTCGCTATCCTTAGCGTTTAACATTGTCTACAGGCACTGGTTTGTTTGCAGCCGGCGCGGTCGACAAGCCAAATTTTCCGGAATTTTGAGCCCTCGGTTTAGCCACAGATTCGCATGCAGAACTGCTCCGTTATGTCACGGCCCTGTTTCCGTTATGTAAAAAAAAGACACTGAGCTATAGAGATGCCATGTGGGGATAGTTTCGGGCGCGACTGAGTGTAGCCATCGCAAACACATTCCATCCCTCTCACTCAGTGTCTTTTTGCGTGACGGAAACTGTACTGTGCATACCATTTAACTTTTCCGTTTGACGTTCCGTTGGCTGTAGTGTGCAACTGTTAAAAACTTGGTAACTACAGATAATTTTGGGTTGTTGTTTTTGTCACTGATAAAGTATTTTTCCCTAACTTTACACATTTTTATAAAGACTGGTTTCATTGCTGCCAACTTAATGGCGAAGGGAAAAGTTATATGAAATGGAGAGTACGTGCGGTCTGCATGAAAGTGATGGAACTTTTGTCACTTTAACTGGTTCGCCGACAAATCTTATATAACAATAGTTCGTCATTGTTTGGTCGTTCGAGCGGTGTGCTTCTGAGAGAGAAGGGGTTAAAGATGTTGTCGAAAACCTATGATATTTTCTTACGTGTGCTGTCGCTTGCTAATTCAAACTTTAATAAATATGCAGTGTCCTAGAAAAAAAATCTGTCATTGTAAACCCTCACAACTAAAGCATGGCCTAAGATAAAATGGAAAGAAGATACTAATGGACACTTATTGAGAGCCCTATAATCTTGCTGTGGGTACCAGGACGAGATGACTGACGGTCGGTCGAGCACTATTTCAGGCCTAGGTGTTTTAATTATACGTATAATAATGGCAGCACAGCACAGGGAGGAATGGTCTGAGACAGGGGAGGCCTTTGCCCAGCAGTGGGACACTATGCAGGTTAAATAAAATTAAAAAATGGGTTACTAATAAATGCAAAGTTATTCAGGTGTCGGCACAATGTCAGCCCGATTTCCTCCCCGTAAAATGGGTCAGTCGGATTAAATCCTATTTGCTAAAAGTTCTATCGCTTTCAAACGGACCGATTTTTATACAGGCGTATTAGAAGGGTATGGTTATGTACAGGTTGACATTGAATTAGTCACTTTCTGCCTGAGACGCCTAATTAGGCGTAGTGTATTAACGAGCATCCCTAATTAGGCCCTAATTTAGCGCAGTTTAATAGATCCTTTATGTAATATAGCGCGGCCAAACTCAGCTCCTCGTCCTGCTACTCGTCCTCGTCCTCGTGCTCGCGCGAGTACTTCACTGCTTCGCGAATATTTCGAAAATAATCGCGACGCTACGTACTAGGTTTTTCCTTCGAATCGCGCCATTTTTTTAAATGTTTTATGTTTAAAAAGGCGGCACCGCGAGGACGAGGAGCAGGACGATGAATGTGGCCACACCACTTCCCTGCCTCATTCCCTCGTCACTCGCCACGCTTCTCCACGAGTGGTGTGGCCGCGCTGACACAGTGGGTATTGCCAATAAAGCTATGTTCTCACTACGACTGATAGAGAGACGTCGCTAACTGTCAATGATATTATTTTTGGAAACAAATCAGTCGGCCGCCGAGAACTAACGGCCGTTTTCAATAACCTATATCTATCCTCAATCGGCTGATAGGTAGGGTGACATTTGACATAAGTTCCATTGCGCAACTGTCAAATCTAACCCTAGTTATGGGGAAATCATGGATAGATAGGATATTGCAAATGGACGTATGTGAGTTATGTAAACTCCAATTTTCATTGATTCTTTCATTTCTCTAATTTAATTAGTAACTCTATACTTCATCTTTCTTCACTTGTTGTTTGTTACAAACACCATACTCGTCGTAGAGCAACTGTGAGTCCTTCACTATTCGATTTCGGGTCTTTTCGTATGTATATCGACAAAGCATATTTCGGCCGACCAACTGTAGAATAATATGTGTGTGGTGGGGTGTAGGTCATTGTAAAAATGTTATTATGTAAAACTATCTGTATGGCTCTGGCGACTATTGGAAAAGAAATTGTACAAAAAATATAACCAATGAGAATCAGCCTGAGGGCCAACTCATTTTCAGGGTTCCGTACCCGAAGGGTGCCAAACGGGACCCTATTACTGAGACTTCGCTGTCCGTCTGTCTGTCTGTCTGTCACCAGGCTGTATCTCATGAACCGTGGTAGCTAGACAGTTGAAATTTTCACAGATGATGTATTTCTGTTGCTGCCATAACAACAAAATTAAATACTAAAAAACAAAATAAATTTAATATTAAGGGGGGCTCCCATACAACTAACGTGTTTTTTTTTTTTGCGGTTTTTTTATAGATAATGGTACGGAACCCTTCGTGCGCAAGTCCGACTCGCACTTGGCCGGTTATTAATGTGATGTATATATTTGTAAGTAATTTAAGGTTTACATAAATAATTGAGTTTGTTGCAATTATTAATTGAAAATAAAAATGTTAAACCAAAGGAATGTTTTGTTACGAGATTTGAATTAAAAAAAAATAGATATTGTAGAATCACATGTTTAATTTAAGAATTTTACACATATTTTCTGCACAATTGACACAAATATTGCAGTTTTACATAGTTAACGTTTTTTTTTTTTCTGAACACGAACCCATAGTAATCTTTAGATACATAATCGAATACATTTAGTGGCGAGACTTTCTCGACGTATGTGGTAACTTCTTTGTCATCGTACTACGGTTCTTTAAAATGCCTCAGAATAATATGAATTCGACTTTAAAACCCACACTTGAAGCTGAAACTGCAAATCAATCAACCTCAAACACAAATCCTATCTAAACTGTAAATTCAGCTCTTTCTTGTTAATTTGCTATTATATAAACTAGCAACATACAACAGGTAAGCACTCTAGTAGCCAGAACGTTTTACAATATTTCAATAAATCGGCATTGCTTCGTGCTTCATACTAAAATAAATAGGGTACGATATCGGGCGATCGAGTCAATAACATCCCTAATTGGTGGATCCGAGAAACAGTCTCAAAAAATCGATCGAGCTGGGTCTCATACCAATAAGATTGGCAATTTCTATTTCGTACGATGAAAATAAGGCATAAATTCCAATGATATCAAAATAGTAGTTTATGAAACTGTTGCATAATATGATAATAGCTAGTTATGTGCAGTTGTACATTATCGGACACTCCGTGTTTCGGATGGCACTTAAGTTGTAGGTCCCGGCTACTATCACTACTTCGTAGTATGTAGTAGTCGTACAACCCCTCCACCAAACCGCACTGATCCGGCGTGGTGGAGTATGGCTCAATCTTACTCGGATCCGGGCAAAGGCCTGTGCCCCTTGGTGGGGACATTAATGGGCTACTTTATTTATTTATGTGCAGTTTCATACACTACTTTATCTACTCTCATACTTAAGTGTTAATTCAAAGTTAAAACACAACAATATTTCCACAAAATCAGTGCTTTGACACAACAAAACGTTGTCACGTTTTGTTGCCGCCAAAACCCAGCATATCACAGCGCATGCGCGGAGCATGGACCACAGTATCAAACCTCAGATCAATGAACCTGTTTGTTTAAATCTTCCTGCCTCCAAGTACCTACTTATCAAACACTGAGTGGCAAAAAATCTTTCCAACGATGCAGACTATCAAACACCTTGGCTGTACGATTTCAAGACCCAAAAAAAGTAGAACTGTATCGTTATGGAAAAAAGTTTAATAATAAAATTAGTTTTGTTCGAGATGTAGTGTTATTATTATTATTTTTTAATTTGATTACTGTATTGCGTTTATAAAGTACGTGATTATTAATTCGATTTCAAGTTTGTAATTCGAACTTTATGACATGAGAGTAGATTAAGTTAGTTACCTCATTGCGGCCTAACATCACGTAACTGAAACGTTATGGCGCGTGTCGCGGAAAGAAAAGGCTTCGTAAATAAGGTCGAATCTAAAAGCAAACAGGCACATTGTTTTCCTCGTGAGATAAGTGCCTGTTTGCTTTTCGTTTGCATAGGCTGTTTAAAAACAGAGCAGCATTTTGATTGATGATACTTATACGCAGACTGATGAGTATGAATTATAATACCTATTTTATTGTGTTTGTACCACAAACCGCCGAGTAAAGCTCGGTCACCAGATATTATGAAATTAACAAACGAAAACAAGGCGTCATCACTGAACTGAAGCATGTTGAATGTTAATTGAGAAGCTACTAACTTAGTTTGATCCTCCAGCGCTGCCAAGGTAACAAGTCGTAAGTTCTTTTTATTGAAGCCAGAATTTACACCAATTAATTTATTTTGTAGAGGTGCGGTGACGGCATTAGAATTTTATAGTTTTGGTTTCTATTTTATGATTTTTCTCAAGGACTAATATAATAAATAGATCTCAGAACTTGGATAAATGCTGATTTTCATTGATCCAGTAATGCTGGAGACCACCACTGGATTGACACTGGATCAATGTACACATGTTTCGATGCAGTAGTGTCCGCTGAAAAATATTTACACTGATCCAGTGTCAATCCACAGATGGAATCCAGTATTACTGGATCAATGAAAATCTGCCTTGAAATGCTGTTACTGACGTTTTGTCTAATTTTTCTGTCTAATTTAAAATTAGACCATTTCTGCACAATTTTGAGAAAAATAATACTAAATAAATAAATGTACAAAACTAATTAATTATCACACGTCTCTAAAACCAACATCGTTTGAGTTAGGATGAGTGTTTGTTGACACTTACATTTTGTTAATCACTACAATAATAACAACAGTATAATTATTTTCAGTCTTCATTCAAACATCAACAACATTCACCCTCAATTCTTCCAAGTTGTTCGCAGTAGACTTACTTACATAATCTTTGATGGTTCGTTATAAACTTGAATCACATGGAAAAATAACTGTTATAAAAACAATTCTCAATAGATCAATCGTACGCCAATAAATCAATAATTAAAATTCGAACAGACATTAGAATTAAACCCACAAATTATAATAACCTCGAGAGAATCTCTAGTCATTAGATTTAAAACAGCTCAGTCAAGTCAAGAAATTGAGTTGAAAACAAAGCACTCAGCTCGCAACCAAACTTAATGAAGACCGGGATTTGACTAGTTCCTAGAATGTAACATGAACAACCATTTCCATATCTCGACCGACACTGTGACTCATTTAATTCCTACAAGTGTACCAAAAACCAAAAGCAAAATAATAGAAACATATCTTCGGAACCGATTAGTTTGCAATTAATATCTAAACATAAAATAAATGTTATGCGCCAGTCAGTCCATTCATCATGTCGTTTCCGTTCTATCGCCTGTATTTAAAATATATTACATTCCTTAAAATCAGTCAAATAAAATAACTACCTTCCCTGCCTTTGTAACGTCACTTTTATCCAATAATAACTACAGGAAATTGTTAGTAAAAGTTATTGTATTAAACTGATTAGGCGTGTACAATTAGGATCAAATGCACAGCCCAACTCTAAGGAAACATAAACCAAACTGACTGGCAAAAGCGCACCAAGACATAAACAGACATAAAAGATAAACAGAATCGCACTAAATTAAACCAAAATGTTAAAGTAGCAAATATCACTTGAAAATTTCATGCTATATCTACTTTACAATAAATTGACAGTGGAAGATTGCGTCGGAAATGAGTGGCGTGCGCATGCGCATGCGACGGCTCAAGTCTCATCATCCTCATTGTGTTGCATTCCCATCACTTGTAGCGTCGATACTTATATCTTAGATTATCTTTAACTCGATTTTAACAATTCCTAACAGTTTCAACGCAACACACTAACTTCCTATTATCTTCCACCATTACAAATGCTTTTAAGTAAATAAAAAATATTTTTTTGGTTTACTTTCAACTACGTTACTACAGCTAATTCCGATTGTGTTACCACCATAATGATAAATTAAGTTCTAATAAATCACATTGAGACAATTTCATAGCGCTACGATCGCTAGTAGCACCGTGATGTCGTCTGGCTTCCCGCCTGAAACAAACAAACAACCGAAATTTACTTTAACGTTACTCACTGTTCTATAGATTTCTCTTCAGCCTTTCCAAGATGAGAGATAGATATACTATAGAGAAGAGGCGTAAAGTAATCCCGGTTTGCCGGAAGAAATCTCATAAAGAGAAAGTTCGCTTTTACACGTGTTTTTCCATTGCTATGTGTCTGCATTTTGTTTTTGTGTAAAGTAAATATGTAAAGTCTAAAGTAAAGTAACTAAAAATGAAGAACAGAGAAAGAACAGAAAATAATGAAGAGCTGACCGCCGGCCAGCCTCCAGTAGCAGAGAGGCCGCAGACCAAACCAAAGACGTAGAATAGCCGAGGGACCCTGCTTGCCCCTCGAAGTGCCTTTTTCAACCGACATCAAAAAAAGGAGGAGGTTCTCAATTCGACCCGTATGTTTTTTTTTTTCTATGTTTGTTACGCGATAACTCCGCCTATTATGAACCGATTTGAACAAATCTTTTTTCGGCGTATAGGTAATACCTCAAGGGTGGTCCCATTGACACCAGGTCAGGATCTGATGATGGGATCCTGGAGAAATCGAGAGAACTCTTCAAATATTATAGGCAGACCTATAGTGATTTTTGTGTTTTTCATAATAACTCGTGCAAATGCACATAGCATAATATTGTGATGCGGAACTGCTGATGAAGACCACATATGGCCACCAGATCTGCTCAATACTAGGTACAAATACAATGCGTGGCTGACGGGCAGGCAACGCATAGCCTAAACCGGTGCACCTAGAGCCATGAAACTTTGTACAGGGGTTCCTAAGTCGCGTGGGGTAGCACTGATATAGGATTTGACAAAATTAATTCCCCAAGGTGGGGGGGGATAAGGGGTTACAGTTAGTATTAAACTCAATCTAATCAAATAGGGTTTGTGGAAGTCGGTTTTTTCTAAAGTTTACTTTTTGTTTCAATTATGTGATTCGTCGTAATTATCGTACGCACCGCTCGCTGCGTCCCCCGCATATAAGTATCTGTGTAATGAAATAATGGCGCGAAGCGACGTCTATGGATATTTGTTCTGTGGGAGAGGCATTACAGGGTATAACAGAAAGGTGTATTCATATTTTAGGGGGTTGTTAGGGACATCATTCTGAGCAACTTTCACTATGAAACTGATTTGATCAGAGCAACTTTAATTTTCACTTCTTTATACAAATCAGCTGTCCGCCCAGAGCAAAACGTACGGGGCAATGAAAAAAAAAGTTGCTCAGATCAAATCGGTTTCATAGTAAAAGTTGTTCAGAATGTTGGTCTTCCTAACAACCCCCTAAAATATGACTAAACCCTTCTGTTACACCCTGTATAAGAAGAAGTATTGTAACTAAACCCAGTGGAGGGTTGTGATTTATTTATTTATTTATAACAAGGCACATCAACAATGCAAACACTTACATTAAAATAAACAATATTCACATAGTTCATGTGTTTGCATCAATTAGAGATGCGCACAACATTCACAATTTATCAAATCGATCAATCTAGACAATAGAAAAGAAAAAGTCTACTGACCATATAAAGTAAAAATGAATATCGAACAATTAAGGTAGCTACTCAACATGAACTTACAGAACAACAAATACTTATTGTACAAACACCTAAAACACTTAAAACAAATTTAAAACAGCTCTTTGGATACAGACTTGTACGGAAACTCAGCATGGCGGGTAACAAGCTTACGCTTGAAATGTCTAGCACTATCGCGAAAGATATCAAGTTCGTGCGTCGCCCACATGTCATTATAAGTAGAAAGCATCCTCGTTAGTGGTGCATGGCTCAGAAGATTGGTTCTGCAAGTGGGAGTCTTGAAAGTGTCAAGACACACTCGCCGAGCGTTAATGCGTGGAACCGATAAATTAATTTTCTCTAGCATGTCTTGACATTGGACCTGGCCATTCAATATATTGTGGAGGAAAGATAGGTCCAGCATTCGTCTGTGATTCAAGCACGATCTCCAGGCGGCGATCCTTACACATTAAACGATCTCCAGGTGGCGATCCTTACACATTAAACATGGTTGTCCGATAATTGAAACAAAAAGTAAACTTTAGAAAAAGCCGACTTCCACAAACCCTATTTGATTAGATTGAGTTTAATACAAACTGTAACCCCTTATCCTTAGCTTGTAAGGGGGGGCCCTTGGGGACTTAATTTTGTCAAATCCCATCTCAGTGCTACCCCACGCTACTAAGGAACCCCTGTACAAAGTTTCATGGCTCTAGGTGCACCGGTTTAGGCTAAGCGTTGCCTGCCCGTCAGCCACGCAATGTATTTGTACCTAGTATTAACTATTTAGTAATCTGTGCTAGTATTGAGCAGTTCTGGTGACCAAATGTGGTCTTCATTAGCAGTTCGCATCACAATATTGTAGTGCCCTTACAGGGTTCATTGTTGGGTATAATTTTGTAAAAGTGTACCACAATGACGCAATAAATATATGAGTATGAGTATGCTTACCGTGAGTAAATGCACGAGTTATTACTAAAATCACCAAAATCACTACAGGTCTGCCTATAATATTTGAAGAGTTACCCCGATTTCTCCAGGATCCCATCATCAGATCATGACCTGGTGGTCCATGGTACCAATGGGAAGGTAAACTCTTTCAAACAAAATAATAATTTTCCGAATAGGTCCATCCGTCTAGGCGCAATCGAGGACGAATTGTAAACGTCCTCCTTTGGGAAGTCGGTTAAAAAAGGTAACTAGACGCGAACAAGTGTTCAAACACTCACCGATGGCATCGATCCCGTTCTGGCGCGCGCTCTTCGCGAATGGCGACATGTAGCAGCCGTCGAAGGAGAGGTTGCGCGCCATCCACGCGATGCTGTTGGCGACCGCCTGCAGCCGCTCGCTGTTGCCGCCGAGCTTGTGCGCGCGCCGCATCTCCGCGATCAGCACGCCTGGGGTGCAACCCTCACGGAGTCAGTATGTCTTATATTTAACACCCCTACCAATCATGTTTGGCCTATAAAATATAAGTGATTAATCCCTATCCAATATATAGGTACCACCGTCCACGATGACGCGTGACGTAGCTATTTGCATCTTTGTCTTTCAGCAGAGTGCCTCGATGAAAAATAAAGATGCAAATAGCTACGTCACGCGTCGTCGTGGATGGCGTTACCTATAACAGGCAACTTGACAGCTAAGCTAAAACTTCATAAAATCCAAATAATTATCTTTAAGTGCTGATAGCAGTGATGGCGATGACAATAACTGTTCTTTTAGTTAAACTGAATAAACAATTTCGATTCTTTCCGATTGTTTTGGTAACATCCCTATGTTTAAAGATTTTATGAAGTTTTAGCTGCAAAGTTGCCTGTTATAATGGATAGGGTATTCAACTGTTTTGTGCTGTTGACTTTGTACATAAATAAATTCAAATTCAAATACATAGTCACGTTTTCCCCATTCTTTGGCAGAGACATTCAATACCAGGGGACAGGTTATCGACGTAGCTCTAGAGATATAAAGAGATTCAATACCAGGGGATAGGTTATCGACGCCGCTCTAGAGATATAAAGAGATTCAATACCAGGGGATAGGTTATCGACGCCGCTCTAGAGATATAAAGAGATTCAATACCAGTGGACAGGTTATCGACGCAGCTCTAAAGATATAAAGAGATTCAATACCAGGGGACAGGTTATCGACGCCGATATACGATGTTTTCCATCACCATTTTTAGGGTTCTGTTCCGTAGTCCGTAGTCGAAGGGTGTTCCGTAGTCCGTAGTCGAAGGGTGCCAAACGGGCTGTCCGTCTGTCTGTCCGTCAGCGGGCTCTATCTCAGAACCGTAATATGTAGAGTTGAAATGTTCACAGAATATGTACTCTGTTACCGCTACAGCTACAAATACTGAACTAAGTACACAAAATATAAAAAATATATTACAGAGAGTTAAGAAAGATTACGTGCTTGGGATACATTTACAAATGTTAGGTTATTATTGTGCGTTTAATTACCTTCTGGCACGTTGTCGAAGACACCGTCGGTGGCCACCAGGATGACGTCACCGCACTCCACCGGGAACTCGCTCCGGTCCGCGGACTCCGGCCTGCAAGCAATGTACGGGTTAATATCATGATCATCATCATCATCAATTCATTATTACACAAGCCAGTTATGTTATTCAATAGTCTCAAAAGAGCTTGCTTCTCACGCAGGAGATGCGGTTTCAAATCTCTGGCCCCCGATTCTCGCGCTATCGAGATCATCTCCCCAGTCGTGATATCGGGTTTGATACGTCCTAAATCCGTCGAAAACGATCTCAATTTATATTTATTTCGATCGAAAATGGGTCGAGATATCTCGATTGGTCGAAAGGCTAGTCGTAAGAATAGCTTTTTCTTGTTTTTGATAGATTTCTGTATCTCAAAATTGATATTTCGACATGATCTCGGCAGCGCCAGAATTGCCCCGCGCTGGTCTGGATTTTTACCGATGCGATTGTAAATTATACGGATGTTTTAATGGTGATGAAAATCATGAGGAAACCTTCTACCTCCATGCTGTGGTGTAGGGCCATCCCCCTGATACGCAAAATGGAGTATTGAATATCTCTGGCTAAACGTGGGTGGGCACCAAAGTCCCTCTGCCACCACGTATGGGAAAAGGCGTGACGCTATGTCATATGAAGTAAATATATTCAGAATAATAATAATATGTGACAAAAATTCCCGATGTTGAAACATTTTAAACAAAATCAACGGGTCGTGGACCTTCGAGAGTCACCCTTCAACACTTCAGCGGCAATGCCAAACAAATGAAACGTAAAGCGAAACACATAACACATGTCGTAATAAACGAGCACGTGAGAATTTGTTATCTGGCATGCGGCCAGCCAGCGCCAAAAACTCTAATATTAGTGTTCGCAAAACACAAGATTGTTGATTGTGAAATGAGCACATGACTTGTCTTGTGCCTTCCGAGGTGGACTCAAAGCGTGACCACTAACGAGAGATACCTAGGCAAACGCGACGAAAATAACATGTCTAGACTGTTTAAAAAATTACAATTACATTCACATTTTTCTCGTGTATTGCGCTTTTAAAGTAAGAAGGGCTATGTTTGTTTTTTCTCGTGTGGAGTATTGATTTGTTTATCATATCTTTTTCAGAATATTATAGGTCTCCTTCCCAAGCAAAGTGGCGCTGCCCGACCGGGTAATTCAAAACTACCGTGTCAGACCTCATTACCGAACGAGATGCACTGCATTTTAGATTTTTAATAAATTACCTAAGAAATACTTTGCACTATGTTCCTATTGCCATAAACATACATTTCAAGTCAAGTTAAGCAAAAATAAATTGTCATACACAACGCACAAGATAGAAGCTCGGGGTAATTTTGATTTTATAAGTGTTAATCCCACAGGAAAAAAACACACAACCACCACCGCTCCGGTTTAACCTCCAGTGAATGAAAATGCATAGCCATAAACTATATCGAAAAAAGCACCAAGACATTCAGATGTTCCAGTGACATACATAAAGATCACATTTTGTAAGTAGATCACGAACTTTGACGGCCTAATTAAGACTTATCTTTCGACCAGTTGACCTGATCGTCTATTAGCAGATAAAAGCCGTGACGCTTTCCTATCATTCACTAACAGCACAAGTTACGGAATTGTGGTAAACAACTGTTTATATTTAGTTCACACCAACGCCCTTGAGGAAATTGTCAGACTACAAAGAAAGGCATTAAAATTAGGGATGCACCGACTGTTTGCCGACCAGTCGGTTAAGCCGACTAGTCGGCCATATTTGCAGTCGGCGACTGGTCGGCGAACAGTCGGCCAAAACTGCCGACGGATTAGAGTAACTGAAATACGTATTTATTTTAACTGTTATGTAATCGTTTATTAGTTTGTACCATATTAAAGATATTCCACTTCTTGACGGAATAGGCGAAGAAGTTGGTTGAATTGGATCCGATTGTATGGACGGCGTATCAGCTGATGAACTGCTTTTGATGAAGGTACTCAATTGCGACATTAGGTTAGGGTGTTTTTTTTATTTTATATGGCTTAACATGCTGGTTGTGTTTGCTGATTTACCTTTTCCGCCTCTTGAAATGATCGCTGAGCACTGGTTGCACTTAACTTTACTGGAATCTTCACAGTCCTCGAAAAAAATCCATATACGCGATGTTCTTCTTAACATGATGATAAAATTACACTATACACCTGTGAAACTGTCTTTTGTTTATTTTTTAACACTACTTTGAACTATTTTACTTTATATTTATTATTTATCTTTTAAAAACACGCAGTTCAGCCGGTCCGTGCGTAAACAATAACAACATCAACAAAAAACCGGCCAAGTGCGAGTCGGACTCGCGCACGAAGGGTTCCGTACCATTATCTATAAAAAACCGCAAAAAAAAAAGAATGGGAGCCCCCCCTAAATATTAATTTAATTTTAATTTAATTATTTATTTTTTAAGTAAATAATATACTCAATATATTGTGGACATTTTAAGCGTCTACCTGCTACCATTATCAATATCGAGCAAAATTGAGCAAAAAAATCACGTTTGTTGTATGGGAGCCCCCTTAATATTAAATTTATTTTGATTTTTAGTATTTGTATAGCGGCAACAGAAATACATCATCTGTGAAAATTTCACCTGTCTAGCTACCACGGTTCATGAGTTACAGCCTGGTGACAGACAGGACGGACGGACGGACGGACGGACGGACGGACGGACGGACGGACGGACGGACAGACGGACAGCGAAGTCTCCGTAATAGGGTCCGTTTGGCACCCTTCGGGTACGGAACCCTGAAAATCATGTCGCGACGTGATCACGAGCGTTGCCGAGGTCACCCGAACTCCCCCGAAAACAATGTCGGCCCGGCCGACATGTCGGCCGACATGTCGGCTAATTTGTAGCCGACTGGTCGGCCTGTCGGCCAGTCGGCCAAAGTCACAGTCGGCCCATCTCTAATTAAAATGCTTCAGCTCTGCTCAAGTCAATGATATGAATGATAAGAAGGAATTTTCTGTATTTTATCGCAGTAGAAATCTAAACTGGTGTATTTTTTCCTGATAGTGATGTGTCATCATCACTAATCTCCACAGCTGTGGCGATGAGCTAACCCACTCTCACGCATATGGAATATTGAACCAGTTGGTACAACTGTCTAAAAGTGGACACAATCATGCCTCAGCCAACTCGTTTGGGAAAAGGCTTGACTTGCAGTAGAAAACTCAAACCTACTTGACCGTCAGATCCGTCTGTCAGATAAGTATGTTCTCCATGCCTGTATAATAGCCTCATAAATGTTAATGTCTGTGAAGGTGGTTTGAATAACTTTTGTGCATTGAGTTCATAGCTTCCGATGTTAGGTATGCAGTGCAAGTCCTTTTAACCTTGCGGGGATTTATAACCAGTTAAATGTACGAGATGACGGTTTATGGTAATGGCCAAGCCAACAGACCAAAATTACCTGATCAACCGTCTGTGAAATTAGAATAAAGCTGTTAGTAAGAACTTAAGAGTAGATTCGTTTCATCTAATGCTAAAGACGTTATGGCTATTTAACAAGAGGCCATCCGTAGTCCAGCTACTCAGCTCGACTATTACACAGGGAGACACAGGATCCAATCTCCCGATGCACGAGACGCTTCCTCAGAGAGAGATCCGATGATACCGACTCGGAACGGGTGCGTGAGAAGACCATCGATTATGCGGGTCATCACAAAGCGAGCAGGCTCGCGACGAATTTCTCTCAATGATCGTCACTCAGTTCACTGAGGCGCAAAGCAAACTCGGTCGCTCGCCCGAGGAAACGGGCACGCGGAGTCATTCAGAGCATGGCCCACCTCACAGATGATGTCTATGTATTTGGTCAATCGAGGGTCGACTGCAAAAAGTCCACTCCACTGACGAAGAGGCCAATGGCTGCTCAAGCTGTGAATTCACACAGCGACCAAACTCTATAAATGAATAATGAAATACCTGTCGCTCAGCACATCCCGGTCGTGTCCGGGCGGCGGCAGACTGAGCTGGTAGGGCGTGTTGAAGTAGTGCTGTTGCTCGCGCGAGCGGTGCACCACGCGCCCCGCCCGCACCACCATGTAGCCGCTGTCGCCGATGTTGGCGGCTCGCATCACGTGCGCGCCGCGGTCGAGGATCATGACGCAGGCTGTGCTGCTGCCTGCGGGCCCATGATACTATGTATGACGGTCGAGTTAAGAGAGACCGTTAAAAAGTTATCGTTTCGTTATCCTTAGCGTTTAACATGGTCTACAGGCACTGCGGGGCGATTCTGGCGCTAGCGATATCATGCCCATGGTCGAAATATCGATTTTGAGATACCGAAATCTCTATCAAAAACAAAAGCTATTCTTACAACTAGCCTATAGACCAACCGAGATATCTCGACCTGTTTTCGATCGAAATAAATGTAAATCGATATCGTTTTCGACGGATTTAGGCGGTATCAAAACCGATATCTCGACTGGGGAGATGATGTCGATAGCGCGAGAATCGGGGGCCAGGGTCTCCGACAGGTGATCCGAATCGTGACGTCATTACGGCGCCTTTAAGGCAATTGCATCCTAGTGAGGTCACACGATAACTCGACCGAGTAGTACATATTTAAACTAAGTCAGGCTAGTCTTCTGTGACGCGAATGGAATATTGAATAAAAGTGCCTCTGCCAGTTGTTAATAAAGGCTTCCAATTGCCCTAAGAATAAACTGTGAAGCTTGCACAATCATATCCAGAGAAATCCTGTTAAAACCAAAAACAATTGAGGCAGCTAGCTACAAGGTCCTTGATCCTTCATGTATCAAATTAGAGTCAATAAACCACTTCCTGACTCTTTAGATAAAAGTTGTTTTTACCATGAGATGATGTGATAAACTAATTAAACAGTCTTGAAGATATAAAAAGGCCACAAGACAATCTGAGTAATGGATTTTTATCTCTGTTTGCATAAGTACTGCAACAACTAGGTTATTACTTTATAGAAGAGATTTACTCAGAATTAATTAACAAATAATTAAATGAACTTGGAAAGAGTGGTCTGATAGGTAATTCTTTGCTTATCAGTGGGATAAGCAAGACAGAAACAATATCTTCCACTTAAAAACAAACACAGCTGTCCAAAGTAGAGAAGAGGCAAAAATTTGATAGTAAGGGAACTTTGATAGTAAGGGAACATACCAATACATGCCAATACTATGTGATCAGTTGAAGGGAAAATACTAGCCTTGACCTTTACTACGGCGGTGACCGGTGACCGAGGGGGGTGGAGGGGGGTAAAATACATGCAAAAAATGGATCACTTAAGATGTATTTCACCAACAAAAAGTTATACGAGAATAACTATCCCAGGGATAACTTGTATGACAGTTCAAAACGAGGTGATCTGATCTAGGTGTCACTGGTGTCTATGAAAAAGTAGAAGATACTCTCAAGTAAAAGTTACTCTTTCGTTCGTAAAATCCAGACTTAGTATGCCCTAACAAGACTACAATAAAGATATTACCTAAGATAGGTTTCTTATGCTCCAGCAGCTCGTAATAGGATTTGGCGAGCAGGTCTCCTGGCTCCGACAGCTTGAAGAGGCCAAGCTGCACGAGCCGCTCACACGTCCTCATGAGGTACGAGGAGAACTCGCCTGGGTCGATGCCGTATGCCCGCCAGCCACCCACCCCGTCGGCCACACCTGCACCACAAAGTTTATTGGAAATTGGTTCATAAATAACTAATTTACTAATAATTGGGCCTTAGTATGGTCTGCAACACAAATAGGTGGGCCGGCCTGCACACTAAATTAGAAATCATTCTTTATTGCACATAACAATAGTGTACAAAGGCGAGCTTATGAGATCTCTTCCAGCATACCAAGTAAGGATGAGACTAGTGGATGGCTGAGTAGTAGTAGGCCAGCAGACTTTACATATTACTTCTTATTGGCATTAGAAACAAGTAATAAAAAAGCATTTTAAAATGATTGTTTTGCTTAGAGAAGAATAGAAGATTGTTTTGATGCAGGGTCGATTTCAAGAATCTCATTTGTGTTGTGTGACGTGAAATTGACCCTGCAACATACATCTTTCTTTACCTACAAGCTCACTCATTACAGGTATCTCATACAGGCTTTATAAAAAAATGCTTGTGTTTTGTAGCATTGGAAGATGCTGTGATCTCATATAACAATAGAATAGAGCAATGCTTTGTATCAATGTAGCTGTTTTTAGGGTTCCATACCCGAAGGGTGCCAAACAGGACCCTATTACTGAGACTTCGCTGTCTGTCCGTCCGTCCGTCTGTCTGTCACCAGGCTGTATCTCATGAACCGTGTTAGCTAGACAGTTGAAATTTTCACAGATGATGTATTTCTGTTGCCGCTATAACAACAAATACTAAAAAATAAAATAAATTTAATATTAAAGGGGGCTCCCATACAACAAACATGATTTTTTTGCTCATTTTTGCTCGATATTGATAATGGTAGCAGGTAGACGCTTAAAATGTTCACAATATATTGAGTATATTATTTACTTAACCTCTTACAACCCGTTGTCATCCCGAGAGTACAAATGAAAAAAAAAGTCAAAACCCGACGACATCTATAGATGACAACGACACCTTTTTTTTTTAGAACGGAACGAATTGGCCATTTCAAGGCAAATTGGCGAGGTTGGGTAGTGTGTAGACGGCCCATTAGCTAATCTACATTTTTCGGTATGGGTCTATGGTTCAATTAATTCATTCAAGACCGTGCAATGACTCGAAAAAATCAGTCCGACGTTCGGTGGAGTTTGTGTTTGTGTTTCGAGTGCTAAAATAAGTGTTGTTTTTGGAGAATTGAGGTAAGTCTTTGTTATTTTATGATAAGTAAAAGATACTACAGTAATGCCAGTCAGGAACAAACTGAATACTTTAATAATCAAACATACCCTCATAAACAATAATAATTGAAACAACCAAAACTAGACCTTATTTCAATACATAATATACCTTTCCCTCATCATACATAGGTAACAAAATAAGATTCAAACTTATGTACACAAACAACCAGTTGTAACAAATTTATCAATTACAAATTAGAATTTATAAACAGTCTTTATATTATGTTTCATTAGGAATGCCAATGATGTCTGGCCATAATTCAGGGGGTGGTATTTCAATAGGTGGTTCCGGGGTAGAAGCAGGGGATCTCATCTCGTTAGGAGGTCTGTCCGATAGAGGTAGAGTTGATGTTTCATCCCGTACAGTCCGTGCTAGGATCTGGTCGGCGTGTCGCCGGTGTAACTCTCCATCTTCCGTCCTCACCATATAGGAGCTGGGACCCTCTCTCAACTGTATGGTAGCATTCTGCCACTTCTCTCCCGGTCCGTACATGCGCACGAGCACAGTTTGGTCCACTGCGAAGGACCTGGCAGGCTCGTGCTGCGCCGCCGCGTCGAGTTGTTGCTGTCTCGGTTCAGGCGCCGCGTCAGGGTGTAATGACGATACCGCCGTGCGAAACTTGCGTCCGTTCAACATCTCCGCAGGTGTCTTGTCCGTAGAACTGTTAGGTACAGTGCGAAGAGAAAATAAAACTTTTGGCAGTTTTTCATTCCAAGGCCTGTTGTCTGCAGAAAGTTTTTTCATTTTGTTCTTAAATGATTGTATGGCCCTTTCAATTTGCCCATTGGTTGCAGGATGGTACGGTGGGGAGTATAAATGCTTAATCCCATTGTTCTTGAGGAAAATATTCATCTCATTGGAGCTAAAAGCTCGGCCGTTATCAGACACCAATATTTCGGGCAATCCCTGGGACGCAAATATTTTCCTTAGGCACGCAATAACTGTGGTACTGCTCATTGAGGCCACAATCTCTGCCTCAAACCACTTGCTGTAGCTGTCAATCAGAACTAAGAAGGTTTTTCCTTGAAAGGGGCCCGCAAAATCGACATGAACTCGGCTCCATGGCTTTTCAGACACAATCCATGCTTGTGGGTCTCTTGGCGGATTATTCCTTACTGCCTGACATTGCTCGCACTCGGCTACAATTCTCTCTATTTGCTGATCCATTCCAGGCCACCACACATATCCTCTTGCATATGCTTTCGTCTGGACTATCCCGGCATGCGGGGCATGCAATAACCTAAGCACCCCTCGTTGCAGCGAGGAAGGCACTATGACCCTGTTACTCCACAATAAACAGTCTTTATTACGTGAAAGGGCCTCTCTTCGGGTCCAAAACGGTTGCAATGTTGGATCTGTATTTACGCGAGGCCAGCCGTGGAGAACATGAAACATCACTTTCTTGAGTAGAGGATCCTTCTTTGTTTCAGCTGCAATCTTCGTAGCCTCGAGATGCCATCCCTCCGGTTGTTCTTCTAATAGAAGCACCTCTCTCAATGTGTCTTCGCCAGTATCGGAAGTACTTGCCTCCGTCCATCGACTCAAGGCGTCTGCATTGCCGATTGATTTCCCTGGTCTATACTTGATCTCGTAGGCATAACATCCTAGTTTGAGGGACCACCGCAACATTCTTGGCGAAACTTGTTCAGGAATCGGTTTCTCAGGATTGAATAGGCCAACCAGCGGCTTGTGATCCGTAACAATGCAGAATTTACGACCGGCCAAGAAGTCGTGAAACTTCGTCAATCCAAACATTATAGCCAGGGCCTCTTTATCGATCTGGCCATATCTTCTCTCATGTGGTTGTAAAGTCCTGGAAGCCATCATCACCGGTCTTTCTGATCCGTCATCCATAACATGCGCTATGATCGCTCCCAGACCATATTCGGAGGCATCGCAAATTAGCAATAGCTGACGCTCTAAGTCGTAACCAACCAAAGTCATATCCGATGATAAGAGGTCTTTAGCTTTGTCAAAAGCATTTTGCTCGTCTTTGCCCCAGCGCCACGCCGTCTTTGATTCAAGCAAGCGGTATAATGGTTCCAGAATAGTCGCTTTATCAGGTAAGAATTTCTCGTAGAAATTGTACAGCCCTAAAAAGGCACGCAACGTCTCCTTGTTTGTTGGCGCGGGCTTCTCTTTTATTTCTTTTACTTTCGCCGGTGATGGGTGAAGGCCTTCAGCATCAATCATGTGACCCAAGAACTGAATGCTATTTGAGCCAAATACGCATTTCTTTAGATTAAGACGGAAACCCATGTCATTTAATTTCTTCAGGACAGCACGAAGTCGCTGGTTATGCTCTTCTACATTTTTACCAGACACCGCTATGTCATCTAATAGGCAAGCCACTCCTTCCATGCCCGCCAAAGCTGCTGACATCACTCGCTGAAAAATGCCCGGTGCGGCGTTCACTCCGAAGGCTAATCGGTTCATCTTCATCAGACCAAGCGGTGTGTTGAGGGTTAACAGTGTCGCAGTATCGTCGTCGACCTTCAGTTGCATATACGCCAGTTTCAGGTCCAACTTGCTAAAAACTCGTGCCCCACTGAGTTTCACAAACGCCTCGACAGCGGCCGGAAGCGGGTAAGTATCAACATCGATCGCTATATTTACAGTTGATCGATAATCACCGCACACCCGCAAGGAGCCATCTTCTTTTTTCACTAGCCTTAATGGAGTAGCCCATTTCGAGTATCTGACGGGAGTTAACACGCCAGCATCCACCATTCGAGCCAACTCTTCATCGACTTGTTTCTTCAACGGAAACGGCACTGGACGCGCTTTCAGGTATCGTGGCGTAGCGTCCGCGCGAAGGTTTAACGACACTTTAGGCCCGTTGTATTCTCCTAGACTTTCTTTAAACAATTCAGGGAATTCTTTCGTGTAGGCATCGACCGTGTTATCAGTCCAACAAATCCCCGACACTTCCAGCCCAAGCGGTTCAAACCAGTTTCGCCCTAACAGACTGGGACCTTTTCCACGCGCCACTATCAGTTCACACTGCGCTTCTTTGTTGCCGAGCACCACAGATACGTGCGCCACGCCCACCACTTTTAATGCATCACTTGTCCAAGTCACCAGTTTAACATTCGTCGATCGCAAGGGTGGCGGAATATTCCACATCTTTTTATAGGTCTCTTCTGAGATAATCGTCCTTGATGCGCCCGAATCGACTTCCATCAGCACTTTGGCATTATCTATTTTCACTTCTGCTATTATCGGTGGTCGATAATGTTCAGAGCAGAGGTAAACGCCCATCATCTTTTCTGCCGCCACGGTCATTGAATCTCCAGATACTTCATCATCGCTGTCTGTCAATTGGTGCACCTTGCTGGTTTTCTTTTTACATGCAGAAGCTATGTGCCCAAATCTCTTGCAGTAAAAACACTTGGCTTTGACGAAAGGACAACGCTCGCCATCACTATGTTGTCGTTTACAATGTTGACATTCGACCGATTTAATTCCACCAATATCCATCGGCATCGAAGCACTGTCACTGGCGGGAGTTTGTTTCGACTCGGTGTAGTCGGGGTACATGTCAGGGAACGTCGCCTGGTCGTTGAGGCACAGCTGCACAGCTGTCTCGTACGTGAGCTCCTTCGTCTTGAGCAGTTCACGGCGCAGGCGGTTGTCGCGCACCCCCAACACTAATCTATCTCGCAGCTGACGCTTTAAGTCCGTGAAATTACACTTAGCGCCCAGTCGGCCAATCGCCGCTACGAATTCTTGCACGCTTTCTCCTTGTAATTGTTGACGTTTATGGAATTTCCCAGCTTGCAGTATTTCATTCACTTCAGGTTCATAGAACTTGTCCAATACCGCCAGAATTTCACTGAACCCAACACTAGTAGGCCGACCAGGAACTAGCAGTGAAACTATCAAAGAGTAGGTTTCCTTGCCACACTGAGACAGGAACAACGACCGCGCTTTGCCAAGGTCATCACCTTGCACGCCCGCTACATCCAGTGCACAAAGTAAACGTTCCTTGTATTCACTCCACTTGTCAGTCTTTGGGTTAAATTCACCGGGAAACACCACATTTGCAAGATTTGACGCCATTTCCCACAATTACAATTAATTTTCCAATTAAGTCGCCATTAAAAGATACTACAGTAATGCCAGTCAGGAACAAACTGAATACTTTAATAATCAAACATACCCTCATAAACAATAATAATTGAAACAACCAAAACTAGACCTTATTTCAATACATAATAATAAGAAAGAAGTTTTTTGTTGTTTTTTGCAGAAATAGTAGTGAAATTGTTGTGTTTTTTACTCATGTCGACTACATTTGTGACGAGAGGGAGCATTTTATTAGAAGTGTGATTCTGATGTCGGTACAAAAATAAACTAAGGTGATCGTAACATTTTCTTCACATTGAGTAAGAGAGGGTTTCATTAGCTACTCAGATGTACAACTCTCATAGTTCTAAGAGTTACCATTCCGACATAATCACTTGATATGTCAGTCAAGTCGCGCGCGCCGCGCGGGCACTGAAAGGGCTCGGGTTTTAAGCGCACGAGCGCCCCGGGCGGGCCGGGTTGAAAGAGGTTAATAAATAAATACCTAATTAAATTAATATTTAGGGGGGGCTCCCATACAACATGTTTTTTTTTTGCGGTTTTTTATAGATAATGGTACGGAACCCTTCGTGCGCGAGTCTGACTCGCACTTGGCCAGTTATTTCCACAATGCAGGATGGTACAGTTATGCCCAGTGAAAGTGAAGTCTACACATTCTGTTATTTTTACTGTAATAATAATTGTATTGTATACCTTTTGTAATAATAGGATAGAGCTAATATGAAGCTAATGATAATGCCAATAGATATGAACAGAACAAGTGTTTTTTTTTACAGTTCATAAGGCTATGACTGTGAACACATAAATTTTATTTTCTTTAGCTCTGAGGTAGGTTGAAGTAGGAGTAACCTCTCTCTCACCCTATGCAAGATAGAGAGATTACTCATTGTGGACCTTGAAAATCCATTTTCAGTCAATTCATACTGTGATGTAAATTGTTTTTGTATTTATTTTGATTGCCTATAATAATATCATGGCGAGGCCAATGAAAAGAAGGCCCATTGGAACCATTGGATAATGACAGATCCAACAGACTATTTATTTCCTAAGGTTTTACACAAATGAAAAAACTAACCGATGACATCCGCATTATTGAAATTTGTAGAGAACCACGCGTCGTCTCCAAATTGGCCTTTTCTTGTCCGACCATTGGCAATGTCTTTTGGAAAACCGCACACAACTGACACCAAGTAGGGATGCTTCTTGCTCAAAACACTTGCTTCGGTTGCGCTGGAGATGCTCGCAAGTCCATTCCTAATAGCACGTGATAGCACCCTCCCCGACCAAAAAACAGACTGCATCATTCATTAATTATTGTACTTTGACACCACCATGCGTTCACAAACTAACGGCTGCCTGAAGCGGCATTGTTGAGTCCACAAAATAAACTGTACACACTCATCACATCACAGAAGTAAAATAGAATGAGGATTCCAAAACAATGTACTACCTAATAAAAAAATATTATTTTCGCTTCAGCCAGGGTCTTGTGACTTTTGCGTTTGCTTTGCGACCATTTTTGACGTAATGAAATGAATGAATGAATGAAGTAAATCAAGAAGCATGTTTTCTATGCGCAAAAAATATACGTTGGTTGGCTATGCACGTCGATTTTTAATCTGTTTGGGAGAGAGACGCCATCTGTCTAAAACTTTCTTTATCAAATAGATATGTAGCACTTGCACTGCATTACAAGAAAAATAATAGAAGATCTTTTGGATAATATTAAATCTACCTATCCCTGTGATCGGGACAACCACCACCCCAAAAAATTGGGTCGAGCCGACTCGAGCCTCAGGGTCGAGTGCGAGACCCACTCGAGAGCTCGAAAGGTCAATATTGATCCATAGACAACTCTTTGATCAATGTCTGACGTTTCAGTTTTCATAGATAAAAGGCGTTGTAGAAGGAAAGCTCGTCGCTCGGAAAAATATCATTGATGACGGCGGCCAATACTGATTGATCGGTAATTAGAAGCCGATACAACGGTTTATTCTCCTTCTAGTGTAGTGATCTAATCACTAGACGTGTTTGTGATTGAAACCGTGAAGAAAAAGCCTAAAGCTGGTGTTCGACAAGTCACTTGGCAATATGCCTGCCGTCAGGGGAGATGGAATGCGAGGGCTGGCGGTCTTCATATCAGACATACGAAACTGCAAGAGTAAAGAAGCCGAGATAAAGAGGATTAACAAGGAGCTCGCAAACATCAGAAGTAAGTTCAAAGGGGATAAAACACTCGATGGATATCAGAAGAAGAAGTATGTGTGTAAACTGCTGTTCATATTCCTCCTCGGCCATGACATCGACTTCGGACACATGGAGGCGGTCAACCTGCTCTCCTCCAACAAGTACTCGGAGAAGCAGATTGGGTATCTCTTCATATCTGTACTGGTGAACACCAACAGTGACCTCATCAAACTTATCATCCAGAGCATAAAGAACGATCTGCAGTCGCGCAACCCAATCCACGTCAACCTAGCCCTGCAATGTATTGCCAATATTGGCAGCAAAGACATGGCTGAAGCCTTTGCTATTGAGATTCAAAAGCTTCTTGTCTCTGGTGATACCATGGATGTTGTCAAACAGTCTGCTGCACTCTGTCTTCTAAGACTCTTCCGGAAATCACCAGAAATCATTCCTGGTGGGGAATGGACTTCCAGAATTATACATCTGCTCAATGACCCGCACATGGGGGTGGTGACAGCTGCAACATCTCTCATTGATGCCCTTGTCAAGAAAAATCCAGAGGAGTACAAAGGTTGTGTCACTTTAGCAGTGGCAAGATTGAGCCGAATTGTAACTGCCAGTTATACAGACCTGCAAGACTACACTTACTACTTTGTGCCAGCACCATGGCTCTCTGTGAAACTGTTGCGTCTACTGCAGAACTACACTCCACCATCAGAAGAGCCGGGAGTACGAGGTCGCCTCTCAGAATGCTTGGAGACAATCTTCAACAAGGCCCAAGAGCCTCCTAAGTCCAAAAAAGTACAACACTCAAATGCAAAGAATGCAGTTCTATTTGAAGCTATTAGCCTTATCATTCACAATGACAGTGAACCCAATCTGCTGGTCAGAGCATGCAACCAGCTTGGCCAATTCCTTAGCAACAGGGAAACCAACTTGAGATACTTAGCCTTGGAGTCCATGTGCCACCTGGCCACCTCAGAGTTCTCACATGAAGCTGTCAAGAAACATCAGGAAGTTGTCATACTTTCCATGAAAATGGAGAAAGATGTTTCAGTAAGACAACAAGCTGTAGACTTGCTGTATGCCATGTGTGACAAAACAAATGCTGAAGAAATTGTGCAGGAAATGTTGGCATATCTGGAGACAGCTGATTACTCCATTAGAGAGGAAATGGTGCTAAAAGTTGCCATTTTGTCAGAGAAGTATGCTACAGACTTTACTTGGTATGTGGATGTCATACTGAATCTTATAAGAATTGCTGGTGACTATGTGTCTGAAGAGGTCTGGTATAGAGTAATCCAAATTGTCATCAACCGGGAAGAGGTTCAAGGCTATGCTGCTAAGACAGTCTTTGAGGCCCTACAGGCACCAACATGCCATGAAAACATGGTGAAAGTTGGAGGATACATTCTTGGTGAATTTGGTAATCTGATTGCAGGAGACACTCGCTCATCACCCCAAGTTCAGTTCCAATTGCTTCACTCCAAATACCACCTCTGCTCTGCAGCGACTAGAGCTCTCTTGCTATCTACATACATAAAACTTGTCAACCTCTTCCCAGAAATTAAAAACCGTGTCCAGGAAGTTTTCCGTGCAGACTCTAACCTGAGATCTGCTGATGTTGAGTTACAGCAGAGAGCTTCTGAGTATTTACAACTCAGTATTGTTGCCAGTTCTGACGTTTTAGCAACTGTTCTGGAAGAGATGCCAGCATTCCCTGAAAGGGAATCTTCCATACTGGCTGTATTGAAAAAGAAGAAGCCTGGCCGTATCCCAGATACAGATGCAGTTAGAGATTCCAAGAGCCCTCAGCCCAATGCACCAGCTGCTATTGTGAACTCTGTAAACAACACTAACAACTCAAGCGCTGATTTGCTTGGTCTCTCTACACCTCCAGGCACTACTGCTCCCACTGCTGGCAATGGATTACTTGATGTCCTTGGAGACCTTTACAATACAAAGGCTAGTCCCAGCACAGTACAGCAAAACAATATCAAGAAGTTTATATTCAAAAATAATGGTGTCCTCTTTGAGAACGACCTCATCCAAATTGGCGTCAAGAGTGAATTCAGGCAGAACTTGGGAAGGATTGGCTTGTTCTATGGCAATAAAACACAGTTCCCCATTCAAAATGTCCACCCAGAACTGGCATGGACGGATTCCAGCAAACTTAATGTTCAAATGAAGCCTATGGAACCGATTTTGGAAGCGGGGGCTCAAATCCAGCAAATGCTGACTGCAGAATGCATTGAAGATTATGTTGATATGCCCAGCATGTCTGTGTCTTTTGTTTACAATAATGTACCGCAAAAGATCACAATGAAACTTCCGCTAATGTTAAATAAATTCTTTGAACCAACTGAAATGAATGGAGAATCCTTCTTTGCCAGATGGAAAAACTTGGGTGATGACAAACAAAGAGCTCAGAAAATTTTTAAAGCCCAGGGATCAATTGATGTGGCCAACACCCGGACCAAGCTTGCTGGCTTTGGAATGCAAATCTTAGATGGTATTGATCCAAACCCAGATAATTTTGTCTGTGCTGGAATTGTCCACACCAGACTTCAGCAAGTTGGCTGCCTCATGAGATTGGAGCCCAACAAGCAAGCTCAAATGTTTAGACTAACAGTGCGGTCCAGCAAAGAAACTGTATCGCAGGAAATATGTAACCTCCTCGCCGATCAGTTTTAAAATGAAGACCATCTTGTTTCTTTGGTAACTTCTGTTGCAAGTTATGTTCACATGTTTGCTGTGTAGGTGTAGCTGTAAACACACTTGTGAACATTGCACCAATTTAAAAGAGACCTGTGAAATGTAATCTCTTTATTGTACAATAATAATAAGAATATTTATAATTTGTGCTATGAACATAAAGAGAAATAAAAGACAAGTTTACAGATAAACTAATGTTGGATGTTTTGGTATAATATGGCGCATTAGCAAAATTGTAATCAATATTGTAGAATATTTCCAAATTCCATTGACAATGAATACTAAGTTATTATGAAATTTTAAATTGATTTGTATCCAAAATGTATAAGTTTTATCGTCATGTCATATTTTAGGATTTCTAAACTAGGATTTACTGCAGCTCAGGTTTTTTATTTGTATATTATTTGCTGGTAGGACTGTTTGTAAACATTTTTACCATGGTATGGAAATACCAAAAAGTAGTTTAATATTTGTATATAATTTGTGTTGCAGACAGTGATGAGATGATGATGAATGAGGTATTGGGCTTTTTAATTTCACAAACTTATTTCATATTACATCAAGAACCAATTGGTATTAGGTTTGGTACCTACTCACAAACCAAATGTTTATTGTTGGTGTCTCCTATTTAGAGAATACATCACCATTGTTTTTCAAAGTCCTACAAAATTACTTGGTGTTTAATGTATGTATGTTCCTTCCTGGTATAGATATTATATCTTGTTAAGAATCATCTCAGCTTAGGCTTGTGTACTATGTTGATTTTATTATTCTCTAGGTATAATTTTATTATGATGTCATATCCATCTTAGACATTCCGGTGTATGCTAGAATTGTATCAAAGCTCCAATTAGAAAGTAATGAAATTTTCATTTATTTTTTACCATATTCATGCACATAACTTCTAATGCCTTTGCCTTCTATTGTACATAAAATCATAATTACTCTTGATATATGTTACTCATTTTAGAGCAATGTAATAATTTTCAGTTAATGATGTTAGAAATGTTTGGAATTTACACAAAATTTTGAGATTTTATGTTCAAAGAATCTCACCAGTATGAATGGACTTATTTCGATATTTCCACGAAACGTAGTGTATGTAGTTTTAGCATTGCAGTAACTATGATATGGACATGAAATGTTATATAAATTGTATTAGGTATGCTGAAGCTTTGATTGCATGGTAGGATTAAAGAGTAATATGTAATAAAATTAATATATCACTCATTGTTTAAAATATTAATATAATCTTGTTATTAAGATATGAATGTGGTACAATATTGTATGTATATTGCGAACTACGAACTAAAGTTACATGTATGGGCACTATTTATTTATGATGTGTGTTATGTTATATGTATCATTTATATAAAAATGCATGAGTCTAATTCAAGTGTGATTTATTATAGAAATAGAAAGTTGCCGCGCTTAAAAATCACATTGTAAACGTCTAAAATAAATATTTATCCATTACAAATTACCATTTGTTTATGTTTATGAACCATTCCTCTTCGTGATAACAATAAGTATCCGACACCATTACTTTGCAGCTAGCTACTACCACAGGGTGCTCATTAAATACAAATTAGAATTAGTAATCCTTCGTAAAAAAGAGATGGCGTGAGGAGTAAGATTTGTACTTTAAACGCCATGGTTTCAGTTAACTTACTTCTAGGTAGCACTAATCTTAGAATAAATCCTATATATCTAAGCGCCATCTCGTGGTATTTGCAATTTTTCTATGGTGCTGCACCAAGCGATGATGGCCTCGAACTAAAGAAGCTTCCGTAGCATCTCAGTTTACGCCGGTGACATATTTTGTTCTTAAGTAGTAGTATATTATAGTATCTGTGCCACTACACAGAAGCCCGCGACTATTCTTTTGTTTTGTAGCGTAAATTATATGCGTAAATATCTGATATTCTGATAGTGCAAAACCTACGACTACGATAGGTACGAACGCGACAGACGCAGTTAGACGTAGAGTAGACGCAGATCGATTTGCAAAATAGTTCGGCTATGCGAAGGTTCTAAAATAAAAAGCATTTCTTCTACGAAACATCTTTACTTAGAATAAAAATACACTTACATCTTAAAATTTGTTATCAGATATCTTCGGTGTTTTTGGGAACTAATCAAACCATTCTTCAACATTGGGTGAATTCTCCAATACATCATTGGATTCGCTGCAAAGAACAAAACAAAAATTAAACGTAAAAGAGAATCCATCAGCATCATGCATTGTAATGTTGCTTGTTTTGAATAAGTTCCCAATAAATTATCATGAAAAGGATATCAACAAAATAATAGAGAGGTACCAAATGATACATATGCAGAAAACTAGAATACATTTTTGAGCAACAATTTAGAACTTTGGTTGAAGTTGGTGGTATATCATAGTTCACGGAACCAAAATGGTGCAAAATACCAACCAATGAAAAACATAGCACACGAGCG